>OX101812.2:12727671-12809671 GCA_944452925.2 Chrysolina oricalcia | reverse complement strand
ATGATTTGTTGGTACACCTGGTATAACACGTTGACAACGGGTTGCCATGTTTTTTTCCTCTTGAATGGTGCATTTTGAGACACCCTGTTGTTTTTCTCTCAAATGATATGATTGTACGCCTTGTGTTGCATGGTGACAAGCACTCGCCATGTATTTTTCTCTTAAATGATGTATTTTGAGATACTCTGTTGTTTTTCACTTAAATGATATGTTGGTACACCCGATATACTAAGGTGGCAGTCAGGCGCCATGTTTTCTCTCTTAAATCGTGTATTTTGAAACACCCCGTATACGTTCCTTATTGGAATCGCACGTTCAAACGCTACGCCCTCGTTATTATTATCACACTCCAACACTTTGAATATTTCATCCACAATCATTTTTGTTTTTCCATATTATATTTTGAGACACCCTGAATATACTTTGACAACCACCACATTTTTCTGTTAAATAAATTAGTTGGTACACCCAGTATACCAAGGTGGCAACCAGCCGCCATGTTTTTCTCTCAAATCGTGTATTTTGAAACACTGTTGTTTTTTCTCGCAAATGATATGTTGGTACACCCGGTATACCAACGTAGCAATCAGCCGCCATGTTTTTCTCTTAAATCGTGTATTTTGAGACACTCTGTTGTTTTTTCTATCAAATGATATGTTGGAACACCCGGTTTACCAAGGTAGCAACCAGCTGCCATGTTTTTTCTTTTGAATCGTGTATTGCGAAACACTCTGTTGTTTTTTCTCTTAAATGATATGTTGGTACACCCGGTATACCTAGGTGGCAACCATCCGCCATGTTTTTTCTCTTAAATCGTGTATTTTGAGACACTCTGCTGTTTTTTCTCTTAGATGATATGTTGGTACACCTGGTATACCAAGGTGGCAACCAGCCGCCATGTTTTTCTTTCAATCGTGTATTTTGAGACACTGTTGTTTTTTCACTAAGATATGTTGGTACACCCGGTATACCAAGGTGGCAACCAACAGCCATGTTTTCTCTTTCAAATCGTGTATTTTTTGAGACACCCTGTTGATTTTTTCTTCAAATAATGTATTCTGAAATACGCTATATACGTTCCTCATTGGAATCGCACGTTCAAACGCCACACCCTCGTTACCCCGCAATTTTTACCTATTATTTCGAACATCATTATTATTATTATCACTTTCATCGAATATTTCCATCCACAATCATTATTCTTTTCTTATTTAACCGATGCGCTCTTATCATTCAATCGTATATATAACATATTTTTACATTACCTTCTACGAAGTCTCCGTGGCCACATGGTTAGTGTCGTTCACTACCAAACAATGAATCAAAAGATCGACGGTTCAAACCCACAACTCTGTAATCTTTTTTATTCAACGGCGCGCTCGTCGGCTTAGGTTGAGTGATGGTGAAAAAAAGGAAAGTGGAGGGGGGCGTTGAAGCGCCGCAATAGCTACTAGCATAATTTTCATAAACATATTGAAAACAACAATAACAAAGTAAAAACATTGAAATAATCAATCTGCTTCAACAGATGCAGGGAAACCCGGAAAAACCTGCAACACCACATCGTCGTCTGAAGAGCTGAAATTTATATTGAAAACTTTCAAAGAGTTCAGACGAATTGTGAAATTCTACTCTACGGTAAAACAGGATGTATGGTATTTCCAGAGGCCGCAAAAAGTCCCGTTGAAAGAGATATTATATTTTACGGGGGTCAAGTGGCCAAGTAGTATGGAAATGAAATAAAAAAAACGCACCATGAATATTTCATTCACCTGAATAGGTATTTCCAAATTCATTTCAGTTTCAATTTGTGTTCACAAAAATAATATATAATTACTTGGTTGATGATGGCTCGCACAAGTGTCGACTTCTGAGGGCTGCCGTTCGTAAGGGGACGACATCTGGTGAACGGAAAAAACAATTTTGAATAATGAGGAAGAGAAGAGAAAGGAGTGGGAGAGCATTTTTCACCAGCTATTCAAGGAGGTATCACAAGAACAGATTTCTGAAAAATGTAATTAGATGCGGGTGGCTGTAAATCAGAGAGTGACGGGACTTGCTGGAAATAAGGGGAGTTGATAGGAGGATTATTTCATGAGTATAATTTCACTTCAATTCTCATATCCTAATATGAATCCTCATGTAATTGATAAAGACCCATTCTTTTTCAAAGAATTTGTAAAATAAAAATGAGAATGGTATTAATATTCATCTATTTCTTTGAACAGTGTTTTGTCATGCTATGTAATGCAACACCCTTTGTGAAATATAATTTCTTATTCGAATGGAGGGACTTACGAGCTACAAATTAGATTTAATGTGTTTATTTCTAAAAAAAATCGAATTCGAATTAAAGCAAAAAAATCAAATCGATTCATAATTCGCAAAATAGCAGTAATGAAATTTTTGACACCCTGTAGCTCGAAAACTGGAATAGGATTGATCTGTGAACTGAACAACGTAATGAGGATGGCAGGATCAAGAAAATATGATATCAAAAATGAGGATAAATGTGACTAATTACAAAATATTTTGATCATTTTTTATTTCAGGAATAATGATCGAAATATCTGTAGGCTAGTTAAGCCCGTGGCTTACGGTCAAATAGATTGATATTACTGCCTTGAAATGAAGTTAATTCAACTGGTTTGTTTCACCATGAGCCAAGAACTTCAGATTTGAGTAAAACTAACAGTTATCCATACAATTTATGCGCTCACCAAATCATGACTTTCGCTTACGCAGTTCATGAACTACTAATATCAAGAATTTTCGTGGAATTGACAATTTCGGAGCGTAGGACTGGGAACACCTACCATTCAAGTTGTAGGACATGACCATTCAGTTATACAAATAATAAGCAAATAACGGTAAAAAAATCCGCTGGTTATTAATGAATTTTTATGACCACGTCTTTGGTACATGTTGGGAGTGGGGGACTCTTCAGTCCTACCATCCATTTTGTAGGACAAAAGTTTTTTCGAGGGACTCTTCAGTCCTACCATCCATTTTGTAGGACAAAAGTTTTTTCGAGTACATCATCGAATTATCTCGAGATTCAACTGAAAAACTAACTGTTATTAATGAATTCTTTGCACTCACCAAATCGACATGTTTGACGCCTGAGCATTTTATTAGCTACCACTATCGAGAATTTTCGTAGAGGAAAAAGTTGGGCGCCTCGGCAAAATGAAGCTACTCAGGAAGATTCAGCATGTTATTAATAATTTTTGAAAATAGGCGTGGGATAGGCGTGGGATAGGCCAAATGCAATCATTGTTTCAAATAACACGCTGTGCAGAAGAAACGCGTCTTACAATTTTGATGGAGAACTGACACATGTCAATAAACTCGATAACAATGCTAATAACCAAATCTGGAAAAATTCGTCCATCTAATTATCGAAATACAAACTCCCAAAGTTGGCAATGTTTTGATCGATGAGAGCATCAAAATGACCACGTCAAGAGAAATGGCAACAACGCGCTGCCGCGCTGCAGCTCGTAAGGAACACGAGAAATATATCCCGAAATAAATAGACCAGGAAATATAGAAAATTGATACTCTAGAATTGGAGAATTGGGCAGCTTCCCTGCCCATATTGCATACATCATATAATTATATGGAAATTTTGGAGAAGATTACCAGTGGAATTGGGATAATTTTCTGAACAATATGGTCAAAGAAAATTTGTGATTATTTTCTTGGTTTTCGTAGAATATTTTACCTCTCTTTCTAGTTTGGCCCTATTCCATTTGCGTCAGAATTCATGATTTTTTCCTGAAGTTCTGCACATTTGCATAAATCAAGAACGATCATTATATAACTTTCCATTTTTAACTTTTTTTGCAGCCAACATCGCTGCGACTGCGTTGCGTCTTTTTTTCAAATAGCTTTCTTTAATCACTTTTAAGCAATCTGATCGTCGGGACTATAAAAGTTAGTGACACTGACACTGTGACACTAGCGAAAGAGCAGTGTTGCCTAGCACCTCCTACACTAGATTGGATGGTTGAAATAGTGAGGAAATCGTACAGTCGGAACACCAAATTCACTTTTATTTATTTATTTATTTACTTATTTATTTATTTATTTATTTATTTATTTATTTATTTATTTATTTATTTATTTATTTATTTATTTATTTATTTATTTATTTATTTATTTATTTATTTATTTATTTATTTATTTATTTATTTATTTATTTATTTATTTATTTATTTATTTATTTATTTATTTATTTATTTATTTATTTATTTATTTATTTATTTATTTATTTATTTATTTATTTATTTATTTATTTATTTATTTATTTATTTATTTATTTATTTATTTATTTATTTATTTATTTATTTATTTATTTATTTATTTATTTATTTATTTATTTATTTATTTATTTATTTATTTATTTATTTATTTATTTATTTATTTATTTATTTATTTATTTATTTATTTATTTATTTATTTATTTATTTATTTATTTATTTATTTATTTATTTATTTATTTATTTATTTATTTATTTATTTATTTATTTATTTATTTATTTATTTATTTATTTAGTTATTTATTTATTTATTTATTGATTCATTTATTTATTGATTTATTTATTCATTTATTTATTTATTTATTTATTTATTTATTTATTTATTTATTTATTTATTTATTTATTTATTTATTTATTTATTTATTTATTTATTTATTTATTTATTTATTTATTCATTCATTCATTCATTCATTCATTCATTCATTCATTCATTCATTCATTCATTCATTCATTCATTCATTCATTCATTCATTCATTCATTCATTCATTCATTCATTCATTCATTCATTCATTCATTCATTCATTCATTCATTCATTCATTCATTCATTCATTCATTCATTCATTCATTCATTCATTCATTCATTCATTCATTCATTCATTCATTCATTCATTCATTCATTCATTCATTCATTCATTCATTCATTCATTCATTCATTCATTCATTCATTCATTCATTCATTCATTCATTCATTCATTCATTCATTCATTCATTCATTCATTCATTCATTCATTCATTCATTCATTCATTCATTCATTCATTCATTCATTCATTCATTCATTCATTCATTCATTCATTCATTCATTCATTCATTCATTCATTCATTCATTCATTCATTCATTCATTCATTCATTCATTCATTCATTCATTCATTCATTCATTCATTCATTCATTCATTCATTCATTCATTCATTCATTCATTCATTCATTCATTCATTCATTCATTCATTCATTCATTCATTCATTCATTCATTCATTCATTCATTCATTCATTCATTCATTCATTCATTCATTCATTCATTCATTCATTCATTCATTCATTCATTCATTCATTCATTCATTCATTCATTCATTCATTCATTCATTCATTCATTCATTCATTCATTCATTCATTCATTCATTCATTCATTCATTCATTCATTCATTCATTCATTCATTCATTCATTCATTCATTCATTCATTCATTCATTCATTCATTCATTCATTCATTCATTCATTCATTCATTCATTCATTCATTCATTCATTCATTCATTCATTCATTCATTCATTCATTCATTCATTCATTCATTCATTCATTCATTCATTCATTCATTCATTCATTCATTCATTCATTCATTCATTCATTCATTCATTCATTCATTCATTCATTCATTCATTCATTCATTCATTCATTCATTCATTCATTCATTCATTCATTCATTCATTCATTCATTCATTCATTCATTCATTCATTCATTCATTCATTCATTCATTCATTCATTCATTCATTCATTCATTCATTCATTCATTCATTCATTCATTCATTCATTCATTCATTCATTCATTCATTCATTCATTCATTCATTCATTCATTCATTCATTCATTCATTCATTCATTCATTCATTCATTCATTCATTCATTCATTCATTCATTCATTCATTCATTCATTCATTCATTCATTCATTCATTCATTCATTCATTCATTCATTCATTCATTCATTCATTCATTCATTCATTCATTCATTCATTCATTCATTCATTCATTCATTCATTCATTCATTCATTCATTCATTCATTCATTCATTCATTCATTCATTCATTCATTCATTCATTCATTCATTCATTCATTCATTCATTCATTCATTCATTCATTCATTCATTCATTCATTCATTCATTCATTCATTCATTCATTCATTCATTCATTCATTCATTCATTCATTCATTCATTCATTCATTCATTCATTCATTCATTCATTCATTCATTCATTCATTCATTCATTCATTCATTCATTCATTCATTCATTCATTCATTCATTCATTCATTCATTCATTCATTCATTCATTCATTCATTCATTCATTCATTCATTCATTCATTCATTCATTCATTCATTCATTCATTCATTCATTCATTCATTCATTCATTCATTCATTCATTCATTCATTCATTCATTCATTCATTCATTCATTCATTCATTCATTCATTCATTCATTCATTCATTCATTCATTCATTCATTCATTCATTCATTCATTCATTCATTCATTCATTCATTCATTCATTCATTCATTCATTCATTCATTCATTCATTCATTCATTCATTCATTCATTCATTCATTCATTCATTCATTCATTCATTCATTCATTCATTCATTCATTCATTCATTCATTCATTCATTCATTCATTCATTCATTCATTCATTCATTCATTCATTCATTCATTCATTCATTCATTCATTCATTCATTCATTCATTCATTCATTCATTCATTCATTCATTCATTCATTCATTCATTCATTCATTCATTCATTCATTCATTCATTCATTCATTCATTCATTCATTCATTCATTCATTCATTCATTCATTCATTCATTCATTCATTCATTCATTCATTCATTCATTCATTCATTCATTCATTCATTCATTCATTCATTCATTCATTCATTCATTCATTCATTCATTCATTCATTCATTCATTCATTCATTCATTCATTCATTCATTCATTCATTCATTCATTCATTCATTCATTCATTCATTCATTCATTCATTCATTCATTCATTCATTCATTCATTCATTCATTCATTCATTCATTCATTCATTCATTCATTCATTCATTCATTCATTCATTCATTCATTCATTCATTCATTCATTCATTCATTCATTCATTCATTCATTCATTCATTCATTCATTCATTCATTCATTCATTCATTCATTCATTCATTCATTCATTCATTCATTCATTCATTCATTCATTCATTCATTCATTCATTCATTCATTCATTCATTCATTCATTCATTCATTCATTCATTCATTCATTCATTCATTCATTCATTCATTCATTCATTCATTCATTCATTCATTCATTCATTCATTCATTCATTCATTCATTCATTCATTCATTCATTCATTCATTCATTCATTCATTCATTCATTCATTCATTCATTCATTCATTCATTCATTCATTCATTCATTCATTCATTCATTCATTCATTCATTCATTCATTCATTCATTCATTCATTCATTCATTCATTCATTCATTCATTCATTCATTCATTCATTCATTCATTCATTCATTCATTCATTCATTCATTCATTCATTCATTCATTCATTTATTTATTTATTTATTTATTTATTTATTTATTTATTTATTTATTTATTTATTTATTTATTTACAAATGGGAATACAAACGGGACTAACCCAAAAAAGTATTCACAGATAGATGAATTCTCAATATACATAATCTACATATAATTCTGAAGTAAAATTACCAGAAATTACAAAATTGGTGATAGATATAGAAAATTACAGAAAAAAAAACAATAAGAGTAATGAATTTAGTGCATATAGTAATGAGTGAATGAAAACGAACATGAAAGCGTACTTATTCAATTGAAGTCTGTGAAGCCAGAAAGTGCTTTTTCAAAATATAGGAAAATTTTGACAATTAGTAAGAGAATATATCAATATTAATGGAATTCGATAACGCATTATACCGGGTGACACAGCAGACATGTAGCAGCCTGTAGTTTTTTTATTTGGAGAGATGAAGATTTGAAATTTGCAGAAGTTACGTAATCAATGATAGCGCTTCATTTGAATCTAACGACAACTTTTTTCAACCACCTGTTTGATCGGCAATAACTCCAACTTCTTTTTTTTGAATGACACCCTGTATATTTATCCAGCCTATTTGTCTTGAAATTCTCTATTCAACCGTGTATCACAAAGTGGCATTCGTTTCTCGATTCGCAGATAAATTGCATTTTATAGAAAATCATCAAGTTGGCTGTTACCCGAATTCGATAATCTTTCGATGCTTGGTAGGCTTGGAAATCCAAAGAGTTTCAGTTAAACGATATAATTTCAGTTTTTTCCATACCTGATCACTTCCTACAGATTATCAATAATTTCTTCAATAAAAAGAAAAAACATCTGAAAATAACTCACGATATTGCGAAAACTGAGATAGGAACATGTTTTTTTCAATTTGGATACTTGTGAAGGAACTATCTGTCTTTCTCTTTGGCCTTGTAGCCATATCATGATCTTTCCATTTGGAAACATAAAATTGAAATTGTTCCCCTAATCCACCAATTCACAAGTCTATTAGTCTAGATATTTGCAATAATATTTTGTTTAGTAGGCGGTGTACACAGAATGTTTTGTGTTTGGCAGGTAAACATTTGATTGTACTGATTATCTCCGTCAGTTTTATGCTGATTAAAATTGCATCGTTTAATTAGATACTAAATATGTATTCAAAGAATAAAAAGGTCGATATGTTGTTGATATTAGGAGAATTATTTCCCTAGAGTAGAAGAGCAGTACAGAAGAGAACCAGAAAATCAAAACAATCTCCAATACATTGTCGACGAGGAAATGGAAGTAAACGTTTTGGCTATAGTACATGCAGATCCGACGATATCACTGAGACAAATTGATGACGAAATCGGCGTGAATCGAGAGATCGCTAGAAAAGTTTTGAAAAGAACTGCTCTGAACTGCTCTTCTACTTATCAGGTGGATGGCGTCTTTCCGGAAATCTTTCGACATACAATTGTTCAGCCTGTCTACAATTTCTCTTGCACTCTCCGAATATTAACAACATATCGACCTTTTCGTTCTTTGAATACATATTTAGTATCTAACTAATCGATGCAATTTCAATCAGCATAAAACTGACGGAGATAATCATTGCAATCAAATGATGTTTACCTGTCAAACACAAAACATTTTGTGTACACCGCCTACTAGGCAAAATATTATTGCAAATATCTAGACTAATAGACTTGTGAATTGGTGGATAAGGGGAACAATTTTAATTTTATGTTTCCAAATGGAAAGATCATGATATGGCTACATGGCCAAAGAGAAAGGCAGATAGTTTCTTCACAAGTATCCAAATTGAAAAAATATGTTCCTATCTCAGTTTTCGCAATATCGTGAGTTATTTTCAGAGTTTTTTTCTTTTTTTTAAAGAAATTATTGACAATCTGTAGGAAGTGATCAGGTATAGAAAAAACTGAAATTACATCATTTAACTGATACTCCTTGGATTTCCAAGCCTACCAAGCATCGAAAGATTATCGAATTCGGGTAACAGCCAACTTGATGTTTTTCAATAAAATGCAATTCATCTGCGAATTGAGGAACGAATGCCACTTTGTGATACACGGTTGAATAGTGAATTTCAAGACAAATAAGATAGGCTAGATAAATATACAGGATGTCATTAAAAAAAATAAGTTACTGCCGATCAAACAGGTAGTTAAAAATAGTTTTCGTTAGATTCAAAAGAAGCGCTATCATTGATTACGTAACTTCTGCAAATCTCAAATTTTTATCTCCTCAAATAAAAAACCACAGGCTGCTACATGTCTGCTGTGTCACCCGGTATGATATGTTGCATCTATGCATGGGAGAGTTCAAAAAATAATTTGTTTGCGATTGTTCGTAACGGAAAAGATGCTGATGCCTAGTAGTATATGTAGGGGCATTAAGATAAATGTTACTAAGGATGGCAGGCGAATCAACTAAATTGTTAATGATTTTGAAGAGGAACTTCACGTCTGAAATTTTCCTTCTGTTCTCCAGTGTTAATATATTCAGCTTATTTCGAACATAGATACGGTTGTTGGGTTTGGAGGGAAAACATTTTTTGTTGACATAATCTAATAATATATTCTGAACTCTTTCAAGTTTTTTTATGTAAATGACGTATCCAGGGTTCCATATTACGGAACCATAACTCAAAACACTATTGACTATAGAGAGTACGGAGAGTCTGTGTTTTTAAATTCACGACAAGTTCTCATAATGAAACCTAACATTCTGTGGGCCTTTTTAGAAATGTAAAATGTATGCTTATCAAAAAGCATTTTAGAGTCAAATATTATTCCTAGGTCCTTTATTTCTGTGCCGGTTTTCAAGGGTAGAGAAGATATTTGATAGGAGTGATTTAGAATACTTTTTCGGCGTCCAAATGAAATATGGTAACACTTATCAAAGTTCAGGTATAGACTATTTGCATCGCAGTAGACATAGAAGTTATTGATATCCTGTTGCATGAGTAAGATGTCGTCAGCATCAGAAATTGAGTGGCATATTTTTAGATCGTCCGCATACATTAAAAAGCTGGCAAATCGGAAACATTAATGTAAATATTAAATAGGAGAGGCCCCAGATGAGATCCTTGAGGAACTCCAGAGGTGATTGGGTGATATTCAGACTTGTTGTTACCGGTTGACAACGATCGGTTACATAAGATTCAAGCCAATTTTGTAGATTGCCATTTACCCCGACTCCAGCAAGCCTCCGTAGCAAAACTGAGTGATCGATTTTGTCAAATGCTTTGCTGAAGTCGGTGTAAATAGCATCAACTTGGTGCTTGTCATTGAGGCTATGCAGGATATACTCAGTATATGTGAATAAATTGGAGTCTACTGATCGTTTCTTCATGAAACCATGTTGTTCAATATTAATTATGTTTTTAACGTCGAAGAATAGGTTATCGAAAATAATAGACTCGAAAGTTTTTGCTATGATGGACAATTTTGAAATCGCTCTATAGTTTTTGACAAGTTAATTATTATCAGATTTTAAAATTGGGATTATGTGAGCTTTCTTCCAAACTGACGGAAATACACCCTCTTCAAGGGATTTATTGAAGATTATATGAAGTGGTATTGCAATATATTCAGCTCAGTACTTGAGGGGTGTTGTAGGTAGTTCGTCTGGTCTCACACCTTTGTTTGGAAGATTCTGAAGTTTTAGAAGAATAGATTCTACAGAAATGTTATAAGAAGAAATGATCGACGTATGTCTAATAGGACGCAAATGGAAAACTTATGGCGCATATCGTACCGTTTCAAATACCTTAAATTATATTATTTTGTATTGTTTTAAAGCCGAAGTGTCAATTCTGATTTTACGTCAAAGTGACAATTCTGATTTCCAATCAGTAAAGGTGCATTTAGTCAACATAAACGTAACTTTAGCACAAGCACTGACATAAACATAACCTTGAAAATAATTTTGTATGAGTCCTAATATTATATGAGTTTTAGATTTAGGCATACATTTAAGAATGATATGTACATTTTATGACATGAAACTTTAGGTACACGTGAAATACGGATAATATTTCCATCGTAAAAGTGAGATTCTTATAAATTTGGGATATTCAAAGTGACATGTTTTTAGCATAAACTTAATGGTACACGTGAAATACGGATAATATTTCCATCGTAAAAGTGAGATTCTTATAAATTTGGGATATTCAAAGTGACATGTTTTTAGCATAAACTTAATATTGTTGTATAAATGCTGCCATTTGATTTAACAGATTCGACTTTTGTTTTTCACATATATTTAAGCACAATTTTGAAATGATGTTGACTAAATGCACCTTAAATTACTCACAGCCCTTAAAGATAGACCGAAAGCCAACAAAAAAACACTATGAATAGCTTTTACAGCAGCAGTCTCATAAAAAAGATAAAAAACAGATAAAGATTACATAATATACCATCTGCAAAGCAAACGGCTCATCTTAGTCATGGAAAATAAAATCAAAATTTCAATGTCTAAAAGTTAACACAAGTTTATATACTTAGAAAAGGAACTGAACAATAACAGAAACGGTGGTAGAAACGAAAATCTTAAATTAATACTGTTAGTCTTGATTCTTTGAGCCACGTAAATCAGGATATAAAGGAAAAAAAAATCTATAGGGGACAATTAGATAAAAACGTTATCTGAATTTGATAATAATTATAATAATATAAGTTTATTCATAAATAAATACATACATAACTATAAAGTGTAGAATACCTACATTGTATGAATAAACTGAAAATAAACCTTACTAAGTAACCTTGTTGTAAGGTAAACAACTATTCTACTAAAGAACTATTTCAAAAATGACAATAATTTTTTTTTCATTTCCAATCTTATTTCTGTATAATTTCTTTTCTAATCTGAATATTTCAAAATAAATTTATGTCGAAACTCGCCCATTAATTAATACTATTTATCAAATTATGAAAAATATATATTTCTGTAGTATTCAACCAGTCTTTCACTTCATTTTTGTAAGAATACATGGACTTAGTCATTTCAATTATATCTGGTAGTATGTCAAACAATTTTGGGATAATGTGAATGAAATTTCTTGTGCCTATTATTTTATTCAATCTAGTTTTAAGTGTGACTGCTCTTTTATACCTCGTCTCATAAAGATGATCACCAAAATTGATATCCTTTTTATTTTTGAAAATGTGGATTAGAATTCTATACATAAACAATTGCACAATATCAAATTTTCTACTTTTTTATATAGAAGATTGGAACCAACTGCAGACCGGTTTCGGGATGAAGTCCCTCATTGAAACAAGTATTCAGCATATATATATATATATATATATATATATATATATATATTTATATATATATATATAGAGGTGCAACCCCACAAATACTACAAACTATATATATATATATATATATATTTATATATATATATATATATATATATATATATATATATATATATATATATATATTAAATAATAGTGGTCCTAAGACACTACCTTGAGGTACTCCATAACCAAAAATAATTGGATCACTAAACACTTTGTTAATTTGTACTTGTTGTGTTCTAACCAGTTATATAACTTTTCTTTAATTTGTGAGCCACTCCTCGGAAACCAATGTGTTCTAGTTTTTTTAGTAGTCGTTCATGACTAACGGAATCGAACGCCTTGGCTAGATCAAGAAATATACTAAGATTTGGAGTGTTGTTATCTAATGAGCTATAAACATGATTCGTAAGATAACATATGGCATTTTCAGTTGAAACTTTTTCTCGAAATCCGAACTGTTTAGAAGAAAGGAAATTTAACTTATTAAGATATTTTTCATTTCTTTATTTGAGAATTTTTTCAAAAATTTTTGCTATAGGTACTTGATATCAAAGTAATTGGTCTATAATTTTTCATCTCATTTTTATTGCCATTTTTATAAATCGGTTTTATGATGCCTATTTTGAAGGAATCAGGACAAATTCCTGATTCAAAAATATTATTTATGAGATGTGTCAAGGGATCTGAAATCAAATCTACTAAAACTTGTAAACCTTCTGTTGTTATACCATCTACACCTGGGGATTTCCTTGGTTTCAAAGTTCTTATTATATTTTCAACTTCAGTGCAGTTGGTTTCTTCAATATAAATAGATTTAAGATGACTAATTGATGTTTCCGTATTATTATCAATATTCTTATTTTTTTCTGCAAGATTCTTTCCTACACTTCCATAGTAATTGATAGACGCGTTAGATATGGTTTTTTCATCTGATATTGTCTTATTGTTCAATTTAATCGACCGTATAGAATTCAGCTTTAATTTGTGTTTTTCATTGCATAACTTGTTGATGCTGTCCCATAAATATTTTGATGAATGACTATTACTTTCTATTCCTTGTTTGCAGTATTTTATTTTGGCTTCATGTATTATTTGGGTTAAGGTATTTTTGTAAGTTTTGTATTCTTTTTGCAAATTCAAATTATCAGCATTTTTTTAAAAATTTTGATATAACTAATTTTTTTTATTTACTGAATTTATTATTCCTCTCGTAATCCATTTTTTTCTTTTCCTTAATTTATTTTTAATTTTTACACGGGTAGTACTCCTATCCATCGCTGTTTTGATTGCATTCATCAGGTAATTTGCCAAATCTTCAGAATCTTGTAACTCAAAATATTCATTCCAATCTATATTTAAAAAATTATCTCTCAATTTTTTGTAATCAGTATAGTATTTGAAGTAATACTGAGGTGTATCCCCTACAAATTTTTCACAATTCATCTGTAAAATAATTGGAAAGTGGTCTGTAATATTGTACCTGAAGATGATAGGCCTGAAGAAATCACATTCTTTTTTACTTTTTATGATTATGTGATCTAAACAAGATTTTTGATTATTAACTTCTCTTGTACACTCATTAATGTAAGAGAAAAAACCATGCTCACTGAAAATATTACAGTACTCATGAGAATGTGGTGTATCAGAAAGGATATCAATGTTTATATCACCAATAAATATAGTGGTATCATTTTCAAATCTGTAGTAATTATTATCTAAAAAATCGTCTAATAATGAATTAAATTCATATCGAGATGTGGAAGGTGGTCTGTAGAGTGCTATTAAATTTACTATTTCGAATTGATTTATTTGAATTTTTATTACTATAAATTCCATGTTTTTCATTTTTTCACTAAGACAATGTTTTGTAATTAGTGTGGAAGATTATATAATTTCTGGCTATATTATAAAAAAATAATAATAAAAGAATCCAAGAAAAACTAGTGCACCACGTTGGTAATGCATCACTCACGAAACAGCTTACTTCTTTGGAGCATTGCAGAACCAGAAAAAAATCCAAGTAAACCAAAAGTCATTTACAAAAATTTATTGTTAACTAATTTTCACAGTATCCAAAGATTTCGTACTACTCATCAGATTTTTATTGCTTGTGCTATCATGTGGTGTAGTATCAACTTCTTTAACATTCAGCTTGAACTGAATGAAAAACCGCATCTCTTTCATTAGTTCTTCCTTGAAAGAAACCTTGTCTTTCTGAGACTTCCTGTACAGCCTCATAGCAAGTTCTGCGAAGGAACCAATGGTTCCCACTAGTGCCCCCACGAACAGTACTAAAAATACCCCTCCGACATTCTGTAGATCCAAGGGAGTTGCCTCGCTGTCTTCTGATTTCGTCTGAAGATGAAAAAGAAACAAGCATTTTAAAAAAACTCATATTATCAATCAAGAAACAAAGTTTAAAGTTATTGTGTAAGTTCTAGAGTTCATAAGTCTGTTAAGCACATCAAGTTGGGATAGATCTCATAATTTTCAGTTGGTCTGTTGAACTTTGTCAAAGGACTAGGCAGCCTTATTGAAATTTTAGGTATATTGTAGTTTAACCTTCCGAACTAAAGTGTCCATAGGCTGTTGAATTTGGAAAGTAGTTATATTCTCAGAACTCTAAGAACTCAGAGGAACGAATAAGGGTACCAACGATTCTAAACTGGACTCGAACACTCTCAATAGTTTTTATTGCTCCATAGCAACTAATTTAACAGACAAAATTAAATCGACTAACCCAGTCCTTTTTTCTGAATCCTACAGATATGACTGAATTGAAAGAAATACTATAGGAAATCAAGAACAAAAATAGCTTTGGGCTGGATGACATCCCAGCCAAGCTAGTCAATTTTATCCCAGATAACGCATTAAATGTACTAGTTCACTCAATAAATGCATCGTTTAAATCAGGAATATTTCCTGAATGTCCAATGTAATTTTCGCACTATATCACTACTACCTACTTTTTCGAAATTTATAGAAAAATTAGTAAAAAAGCGGCTGATGTCTTTTCTTAGTCGCCATAATATACTAAATTCCAACCAATATGGATTTCAAGCAAAACGTGGCACACAAGATGCAATCTTCTCCTTCTTGGAAAGGATATACCAAAGCTTAAATGAGGGATACATGGCAGGAGCCGTATTTTGCGACTTCTCCAAAGCTTTTGATTGCGTGATTCATGACATATTGTTGAGAAAGCTTCATTGTTATGGGATTAGAGGTGTTACTCAGAAGTGGTTTTCCACGTACCTAGAAGACAGGCATCAAATTGTGAAGCCAGTATTCAGGATGTGGAGTCATTAAAATGGGTGTACCTCAAGGGTCGGTTCTAGGACCAATACTATTCCTCTTGTTTATAAATGACATTACCCTTCTACCGATCACTGATAACCTCCACCAAAGCATGTCTAAAGACCTCGCAGTGGTTACAGAATGGTGTGCAGCTGTTAAAGCCACATTCAATTTTAATAAAACACACACTTTGACCTTCAAAGGTAATGGGACATTATTGTAAATGATCATACCATTGAATCCAAACAATGCAACAAATTCTTGGGAATAAAAATTGACAGTAGACTGAATTGGGAAGATCACGTTGTGGCCCTTGGAAAAATAATGCCTATGCTGTAAGAGTTATTGTGAGTGAGCTAGGTACAGTAGCAGCTAGACCGGTGTATTTTTCACTTGTAGAATCTCACCTTGTATATGGTATACCTGTTTGGGGAGCATGTAGTCGATATCATTTCAACATGAAATTTGTTCTGCAGAAGAGAGCTCTCAGATATCTCTGCAGAGCAAACTACAGACAATTATGAAAATCCCGTTTAGTTAAAAATAAAATATTGACCCTTCCAGCTCTTTTTATTTTTGAAACAGTCTGCGTCATTCATAAATATAAAAGTTCATTCACTTCTAGAGTTCATGTTCATAACACACGACAGGATAACAACATAAGACTGCCAATTCCAAAATCAACTCTTGTTACGAATTCTTTTATTTATAATGGTTTAAAAATGTTTAACCACTTGCCAGAATCAATAAATATTACTGAAGCCTATGGTAGGTACAGGAGGGGAACAAAAAAAATACTTGTTGAACGGCCATTTTATTCTGTCAAAGAGTTTTTATCTTATTTATTTTTGTTGTTTTTTTTTTTATATAATATAGATTTATATAATATAATATACATATATATGTGTTTAAGTGAATACGAAATGGTATTGTGTCTTAATTAGGTTTTTATTTATATGTCTATTGACTGCTCTGCTACAAAAATTTATATTTTTAAACAATAAAGCTATTTTTGACTTTTTTTATTTTGAAAATAGTATTGCTCTTAGGAATACATCTTATTAAATTCCTGCCTGACCCTATAAAATGAAGATCATACTTAAATGTTTATCGTTTGAGTATGTCATAATTGACAAACACATTTTTTGTCAATAATTATTTCTTTAAAGGGATATTTTGTATATTTTTATTTTATATTTTAAGCTTCATGGATATACATGACTACGAACTATCTAAAATACTTCTCGTACAAAATTGATATACAGTTTGATACAAACGCTAGATGATGATAAAAATTGAGAAGACATTATTTTTTTTATAATTCAACCGGTATATAAAAATCTCACTGGTTAAATTATGCATTTTCTTGATATTATTAACAATTTGAGCACAATATTATAATGTTAAACACTTGATGACTTTGATATTACCAGTATTTCAGATACACAGGATTATACATCAAGACCTGCTATATATCCATTGCTATTAAAGTTATAAAAAAAGTTGTATAGAAGGAAAATGTCTTAGATGATGTTTAAAGAAATCAGGTTTTTCTGATCACCCTGTATAATCTTTTAGTCCCACTCAGAAAATAGGAAAATGTAAGTATATGACATTCATCACGTCAAACAGCTTCCATTAGTGGAAAACCTAAACATTTTTTAAAAACGAAATTTAAACTGTCTTATAGTCATGCGAAAATAAAGGTTATCCACAAGTCACTAAAGTTCAAGATATGAATACCTAGTTTACTTTGAAAATATTCTCGTAAGAAAAAGTTAATAATTTGAAATTTTTTTGAGTAGCTATCTAATACCATTGTTTATATAGAAGATAGTTAGTCAACCTTATGGGATTATAATTGTATCAAAATGGATGCGACATGTAGATGGCGATAGTGAGCTCGCATCCAAGTCATGTCGTAACATCAGTGATATGGCCTCCAAGTCATGTCGTAACTTGATTGAAACAATGGGACAGCATTGAAATCAGGGCTTCTTTGAAGAAACCTGCATTAAAATGACGTCAAATATTCATGTTTGTAACTAATCACGCTAGATGACATCGCTTTTGCGTCCAACACCAATTACTCAGACATTGACTAACTATCTTACTTCTAAATAAACAATGCTAATACATAATAGTATAATCAAATTATAGGACGATTTCTTTGTTGCACATGAATACCTGTATTTTCTTATATTCAGATAGCTTTCGAGTAATAATCATCCCATAAATACATATAAGTCTGTGAATTTTTATAATCAGACTAAATAGCAATAAGGTGCTGGGATAATGGACTCCTTATGCACAGAAAAAATAAAGTGATGCTGTAAGTTTCACCAAATGGTCTATTCTTCATTTTTAGACATTCAAATCAAATCTTACTTGAAATCCATTGATATTATGGAAAATCTTTTTATAATACTAGCTAAGTATTTTTTTTAATGTTTCTCTCATACATATCACAAATAATGTTATATCTCACAGGAGAAAAAAAATATTTTTATTTTTATTGACAGAGGCGCAAATTGTTAAATCATACAGGATGATAAAAAAATCCTCATTTTCTAAGCACCCTGAATGACATTTTCATTGTATATATATTTTTCTGATGACCGATATACAAGGTGTTTCATAATAAATGCGCAGGACTTCGGGATGTTTTAGCTCGTTCAAAAATATGAAAAATAGTTTCTATTAACTTACCCTCTGAAATTCAACATTTTCGAGATACAGGGTGTTGAAATTAAAAAAAATATATAGTTTTTTGCGAATATCTCTGGAACCGTTTATCGCACAAAAAATAGATTTTGAATGCATTTTCTACTCATAATAAGCTATGTTTTGTGCAGATTTTTTATTTTCTAAAGTTCATAATTGGTGAAGATTTTGAAGGGGTGTTTTTTTCTCCAACTTCTACGCCACTGGAAAAAGTATGATTTTGAGCCGCCTACTTGAACCGTCAATGTTTTCTACACAAAAAAGGTACTCTTAGCCATAAGCTCTAAAGTTGACCGTTTTCAAGAAAAATTAACTTTCATGTAAAAACATGGTAAATTCTTTAAATAATTTTTTTCCTAATTATACAAAATTTATTTAAACGTTAAAACAAGTAACAAAACCAAACGTTGACTTCTTATTTGCAAAATAAAAAAAAAAACAATAACAATCATACTCAGTTGAATTATTGGAAATGTCCGCCGTTAGCTTCAATGAACGCAGCATTTTTTCGAGGAAAAAACATTATTTAAACAACATGAAAGTTGATTTTTCTTGAAAACGGTCAACTTTAGAGCTTATGACCAAAAATACCTTTTTTATGTAGAAAATATTGGCGGTTCATAAGTTAATAGAAATTTTTTTTCATATTTTTGTACGTGCTATCACATCCTGAAGTCCTGCGCAATTATTATGAAACATCCTGTATGGCCGGTCACCCTCTTAATGTATATGTATCTCACAAACTGGTCATATAGCAAAGCCATAAGAGTATGAATTCATAATAGTATATACTCAAACTTGAATTAACGACAAAAAACTAATAATTTTGATCAACGAGATACTAAAATGTGTTCATAGAGCTTATAATATATAAAATGTTACCAAAAAATATGACTTTTTCACTAACCCAGTACAAAATTTCAAATTTGTCAATTTGACGCAATCAATCAAACGATGACTTCAGTATAACACTTGGTTTGGTAACATCTGAGAATTTAATTTCAAATAATTCTTGAAACACCCTGTATCTGACAATATTTTTGTCAAAAACCAGTATAACGGTTAGCAATATTAGTTGTGCAAAACATTTAAGTACATTTAAAATGAATTCCTTTGAGCAACTTTCTGAAAATATCCACTTTTCAACTTCAACACACTGTATTTTGAAAACTAGTCTTAGACTGACCATGAACTCTTTCGGAAAAATTACCCTTTGACAATTTTTCCGTAGAACTGGATTAAATTTAATTAATTTTTGACTGATTGTGAATATTCGTGTTTGTCAATAGAAGCAATTATTATTTGGTGACATGTGTAAATGCAAATCGAATCGAATAATGAATGAATGATTTATATTTTACTTGCAAAAATGATTTCGAATCAACAATAATATCCTTGAATATATAAGTATCAACAATTTTAATTTGTTTTCAATGAATTTTACTCACAGCACATTTTCCGCCACCTCTCTTTTCTTTCCACCATTTTATTTTCAAACTAGTAAGTGTCCCCTTTTCTTGTAATTGCAGAACAGCAGTACTCAGGTCATTTCTATAAGGTGAATCTGAAAATATGAATAATACAGTTGATAATTTCAATAATCTTTCTTGTTTAGCGAGCTAATATAGCAGTTCCGGTATGTGAAAATCTGATTTTCTACTGTTGATACCTTTATAACAGACATTGCTTAACATAATTTTGAATATTTATTAAAAATAATCGGAATTCTCTAAAACTACTTGTTTTGCTTTTATGTTAATGGCAATCAGAATATTTGAGTGGACGTTTGGAATTTAGCTCTAGTGAGTAAAAATCAACTTGTTTTAAAATCCAAATTTTACAGTTTATCCTCCAGCAATATTAACTTTCTTATGTTCTATAAAAAATGACAAATTTCTCTTCGTCTTTTTGACAAGAGGAGATTTTATTTGCAGAAACTCTGCCATCTGGTGAAAAGTATCTGACTTCCCACTCAACTCTGGTAAACCATTCCTCGTTCTGTTTGATGTCTTTCTTTCTCGAAAAACTGACAACCCCGCCCCTAGAAGTCAAAAACTTACTTCTCTTCATCGCTATTCCATATCCTTTGTCATCCAGTAATCCTCCAACTCTTGCCAAGGTGCAGTGCCTTTCTGTGTTGTACTCAATCGTGGTGGATTCCATGAGGAAGGCGTAATTCTCTCTCTCCACTTTAGTAACGCCAGCATCATTGTCGTCCATCATTAGCTCTGGGTGGTGGACCATGTAGCTCCAGACTCTTTGGTATTGGGATAAATTGGAATCCTGAGAATATAGAGAAGATGAATTATTATTGTCCCTTTTATTTAACCTGGTCTATGACTAGCCCCAAATTGCACTCAAATCTTTGATGCCGACAGTTCTCAGGTGAGCAAGAAAAATAACAGGTTTGAGTAAAAATTATAGTGGAATAGAAATAAACGAAAAGCTAAAATGAACCTTAATGGAAGCGATAAATTGAAAGTAGTGTATACAAGACTATCAGGATATAAAAAAGTTGTTGAAACTCGAATTCAAATTGGATAGAATACCTGTAGAATATTCGAAAACGTAGAAATAAAAAAATATCTCAGATGTTGCAGATTTGGTCACACAACAAAACAGTGTAAAAATCAAAATGAAGTCTGCTTATATTGCTCTGGTGATCATGACTTCGAAAAATTCAAATGTGAGGACGAAAGTTACCAGTGTAACAATTGCCTGTTCTCAAATAATAATTATGATACTCATTACAACACAACGCTTGCCTCAAATTCAAATGCATGTCCTATTTATATGAAAGAAACAAAAATATATAGACAAACTATGGACTATGACTAGTCAAAATTCTAAAGTAAATGAATGTGCATCCCTACTCGAGTAGGAAAATTACCAACAAAAGAGTCTGCGAATTTTTTATCAGAATGCTAGGTCAATGAAAAATAAACTAAGTGTACTGGAAATTATCATACATGAGACAAAAGCAAACATCATAATTATAACCGAAACTTGGATGAATGCAGACGACTTCAGAGCTGCATATTCTTCTACAAAACAAAGAGGTTCCAGAATCTTCATTCATAATGAAATAACAGTTGAGACTATGAAAATTGAAAAAGATAATTTAAATATTGCAGTCAAATTGGAAGATTTTAAATTAATGCTATGTGGATTATATCGTTCCCCAAAACAATATAAGGAAATATTCATAGACTTTATGGACATGGAGCTAAAATATTTAAATAATTTAAAAATACACTGCTTCTTTTTTGGTGTCATTAACATTGATAAAATGATATATGATGAATACTAAATAAAGTAATTATTGAAAGATACGTACAATTCTTACAACTCAATACTTGGTAATATAAATGATAAATTATCGTTGATAGACCACATGGCAATAATCTAATTTCAGTTTTTAAATGTCAATAATCAATAGCGAACTTAGTGATCTCAAACTCATAATTACTGATATCAGTGTAGAAAATAAAATGAAAACCAAGAAAGTGATTTACAAACGAAATGAAAAAACTGACATTGATAAACTGAAAAGTGAATTGAACATTGTAAACGGAGGCATAGGCAGATGTTAAGATCCAAATTAAGTTTAGTAGAAATTACTAGATTTATTGAAAAATGCACTTTCGAACAAATTATTCGACTTCAAGAAAATTCTAAAGTTTGGTTCAGGTTCAATGAAATCACTGCAAAATTTATCAAAGTACGAGACAAGTATAATTTCAAAAAGAAAAAATCTAGGAAATCAAGAAATAGCTAACTTTCATGAATATTGTAATAAGATAACAAAAAAAATATCAGATAAGCAATGGAACATTTTATACTGACAAATTTAGCTGCTCTTATTCCAACGACAAATAAAGGAAAATCCAATCCAACTTCAATGTTTCTGAAACCTGTTGATGACAAAGAAATTGAAGACGTGATTGATAGTTTGGACAACAAGAAAGCTCCAGGATTTGATAACATCAGTATCAAACTTGTTAAGGCAGTTCAATCAGAATTAACCCCTTTATTTATCAAGACATATTGAAGAAAATGCTATTTTCATGGCACCAACGAATAAATATGAAGTTGAAAAAATCATAAAAACTTTGAAAAATAATAAGTCTTCTGGAATGGATGAATTGAGAGCGGAAAACTTGAAACAGATAGCTTGTTATATATCAGAACCACTTTCTCAGCTCATCAATCAGAGCATATCGACAGGAAAATGGCCTTCAATTCTAAAAAAAGCTGTTATAAAACCCCTTTTCAAACAAGGAGACAAAACTCAAATGGTGAATCACAGGCCGGTATCAGTTATTACGAATGTTGCAAAGATATTCGAAAAAATAATCAAACTGAAACTAGATAAATATCTTAGTGAAAAAAAAAAAATTTCGTGCAGGCAATATGGATTTCAATCGAATAAATGTACTGAGGACGCAATTTCGTTTCTTGTATCGAATATTTATAAAGCTTTAGATGAGAGTAAACCAACAATGTGCGTTTTCCTTAGATTTAGCAAAAGCCTTCGATACGGTAAGCCATCCGCAGTTATTGGAAACTTTAGAGGATATCGGTCTGAGAGGAAATGTGCTTGATCTAATGAGAAGCTACTTATCTAATAGACAACAATATGTCAAAATAAAAAATTGCCTCAGTGATGCAGTTGAAGTAAAGTTTGGAGTACTTCAAGGGACCGTACTGGGACCTATGTTATTTACCATTTATATGACAGCTTATTCAAAATAAATAGTTGTGGACAGATAATAAGTTTTGCTGACAATACAGCCATTCTATATCAAGCTAATAGTTGGAGGGAACTCAAACATTTAGCAGAAACTGACCTGAAAATCATAAAAAATTGGATGGACCATAACTTACTAACAATAAAGTTCGAAAAAACTAAATTCATTACATTTACTTGCATGAATAGAAACTTGCCAGACTACGACAATATTAAATATTTGGTCATAACCATAGACCATAGACCATAGACCATAGAGATGGGATAAACATATAGAAAATATTACCAGAAATCTCAGATATTTAATTTATAAATTCAAACTTTTGAGAGGCATTTTAGATAGAGATAAACTCAGAATGGTCTATCATGCACTAGTTGGTTCTCGACTGAATTATGGAATCTTAGGGTGGGGTGGAGCAATGAATATACATTTGAAAAAAATTAATATAATCCAAAATAAAATTCTAAAAATGATAAGGTGGAAACCATATACATATCCATCTAATGATCTGTACATGGAAGCACAGGTTTTCGATATAAAACAATTATTTTACCGCTCCATCGTGATAAATCAATTCAACAATAAATCGGAGCTACAAACATTCACACATACATATAACACGAGGAAACAAAATACACGTTACCAAACTCCATTTTCTTCGAAAAGAATTGGTCAACGCAGTTTTACATATCTTGCACCAAGAATGTTTCAAGTTCTACCAGAATGTATGAGAGAAACAGATAATCTTTATCAATTTAAAAAAAAAATAAACAAATTTATTGCCGAATATCCAAAAGATGAACTCATCAAAATGATAGATATGCAGTCTTAAATATTAACAAAGTTTATATTTCCTACATTTTATCTAAAATTTTATCCATACTCTTGATTTTAACCTATGTTCAAATGAAGTGTTTTTTTTTAACAAATTATCCACAATTTTATAATATATAACTTTACTGTACAAATATCTCCTCCTACATTTTATCTATGATTTTATTTATACTATTAAGGTCTGAATTTTACCAACATTTTTATCTATAGTCTTGATTTGACCACATTTTATCCACAATTCGCTTCATACTTTTTATTCTACTATGTACTTATGTTTAGAATTTTCTGCGGACATCTATAATATTGTTTTTACACTATATTAACTATAAAAATCTATTTTTCACACATAATTTTATCTTTATTTGATACATATTTTTTTCACATTTATTCATAATTTTATCTATAAGATAGTTTTAACAAATAATATACAAAAAAAAATTAAATAAATCAAAAATCTCACGCACAGGCTACTTGCCTTAGTGAGACCCTCGGTTTATTGAATTTTCAAAATTCGGATATACCATTTTATGTATATAATTATTACTCAATAAACTATATATTATTGTTATTGTCGAACAAACTAATAGCCATATATCCTTCGAAACAGAAATCATCCTAGAAAAAATTGAAATTGCCGCAATTACACCGATTTTCAAAGGTAGAAAAGAAAATTAAATGGAAAACTATAGGCCTATCTCTGTTTTACCCTTTCTCTACAAAATTCTCAAGAAAATTATGAATGTAAGATTATGTGATTATTTGAAATCTATTGGACTGATAACTGAATGGTACGCTTATCTCACAGTGTGGATTTTGCAGCAATAAAGGAGTTAAATAAATAAAAAACTTAGGCTTGGAATTTCTACAATAAAAAATATCCAGTGCCATCTCTAGGTTCCAAAGAACACTTCTTCTATTGGGTCTACTTCAATATGAAGCCGAAACATTTCATGAAGAGTGGACGACCATAGTAGTAGAATATGATTCAACGGTGGTAGGGGCAGTAGTTGTTTTCTGTTGGATGCTGGATGACAGAAATACCCATTGCATATTGCATGGGTTTATGCAGAAGATTAGATTAACTAGGTCAGTTTTCTTAATTTGAAAATTAAAAGGTATTTCAGTTTTCTTCATAATATCTTCTAATTCTATATCTGCGTAGCCGGCTTAATAGGATCGCAGCTTCATCACAGCAAATATTCACTCTTCATATAACCATTTTCCATAATATTCCTCAAATTCAAATTATTCATGAATTTTATTTAGTTTATTTTATTTTGTCTTTTATTACATCATTAATCAAGTAATCGAAGCTGTATTCAAATATTTGCAGATATTGTTCCTCATTTCCAACTTAGTTTTCTATTTTATACTACACTCTCTTACCCTGAAATAATGAGCAGTAGCACCACCCTTTTTCGCTCCAAATTGAATTTCTTGTTGGTCCGATAGCTCTTCGATATCTTTGAATGGCGTTACCAAGGTCGTGACCGTCAGAAAAGCAGCCAAATTAGCCGTATAAGAGGATACCATTACCAGCACGAAAAACCACCATACCCCAGATGCTGTTCTGGTACAAATTGCGCTGAAATAATAATAATAAATATAAAGGTCTTTATTGTAGTCAACTAGATGAGCTTAATATACATGTCAACTAATGACAAGCATAACCCTTCGGGTTGAAAGAAAAATGCCGAAGATCAGGTGATAGCGCTTGTGGTTGCAGGCAGCATTGTATATGTTTTTCATCTCAATATGGAAATATAGGCAGCACTTATAGGAGGAAAATGTTTGTAAGCAAATTCAACTCAATGGTAATAGAAAACGAAATCTGATAAATATTTTATAGATTTAATACGTAACTCATCTTTATTGACAAATAAAGAGGAAGTTAGTTTTGTATTGTTTCAATTTTAATAATGGTTCATACAATTGAATGCTTTACTCAAGTGACAAAGTCTTACATTAACATAATTCCCTTCCTCCATTACCGCTGTTACTATTTCTAATTTAACTTATGCAAGAGTTGTTGATTTCCCTTGCCTAAAACCGAACTGTTCTGGGGATAGTTCATCTCGAAGTAGTGAATCAACCGGTTTTTTATTAGTAGTATCAGTATAAGTACTATCAGTATTAGTAGTAACGGCTACATTCATCAATTTAAGCTCATAAAAACTTCCAAAATCTTTAAATTGGAAGTTTTCATTTCTTCTTTATTTATCAGGTATCTATTCAGGTAATTTTTAATGAAGTAGAAAAGTTTCGCAGCGTTAAATTTATTACTATACTTTTACCTCGGCTCACTTACATTGGTGCTAGCTCGGACCCCTGCTGCATCAGAGCTCCAACAGTGAACCACAGGGAATTCCTCACGGTGAATTGATTAACCAGATACTCGGGTTCCTCCACACACGGGTAGGGGTTCTGCCACTCGGTGGGCGAAAGCCTTCCCATTACGAAGAAGCTGATGGAGACGATAAAGTACGAAACGGCTAGCAATATCCACACGTTGAACGAAAACGGTGAAACGAACATGAACAAGCTAGGTGGAACTGGCTCCGGTTTTCTGTACAGGATGCTTATACCTGAAAAATGTCGAAGGCATAAAAAGTTAACTGGGTGAAATCACTGAACTTATATGATATTTCAGAATAATAAAGTAGTATATTGTTCAATGATGTCGATAATACTAATATCATTTATTTTCAATTAGTCATAAATTACATGTATTAGAATCGTCAAAGTGCACATAAAGCTAAGACAGCACAATAGGGAATATGCAAGTGATTTAAATTTACTTGATTTTTTTACCTCCGATACTTTATTGTCTTCACATTACACCTACACCATTAGTTTATCATTTAGTTTGTATTTGACTCCATAAAACTTTAATCAAAAAGTGCATAATAAGCGCGCGGAATTCAAATTTGCGAAACGCATCACCATTGGTCGAAACGAAGAATGACGTCACATGGCACGTTATGACATTTATCTTTTTCATAGAAAATTTGTTTTTATTTATATATTTGTAGTGTTTTCCATTACATAGTGCGATTTTGGTCTAGTGACAATTGTAAATTATCAAGAGCAATGACTGAAAGTGGTTTTGTCAAAGTACAATCCGACAATACCTGAACTGATAAGTAGTAATAGTGTAACAAATGCTGTCTTTATAATTAAATAGAGCATTATCACAACTGATTCGACCGAGCGGAGTCGTTAAAAAACATAATAATAATTTGGAACGTTGGGCTCTAATTTTCTAGCAACTAGGAATCATACTTCACAGCATTTAAAATTTCTAACTCACCTTACTTTTTCATCAGATGATCCCGACTTTCTATACTAGATGCTGGATTGAGAACTCGTTGCGAAACTCACTTTAGCACTCAAATTTACTTACTCTGTTCAACTCTAAGTAAAATAATTTTCTCTCAAATCAAAAGGATTTTTGTAAACTGGATAACTTTTGAGAATAAAAACCATAATTCAAAACACTTATATCTATTAAACAAAACAATAAGAAATAACAACAAAAGATGTTTGGGACATTTCTCAAATTATTTGATGAAGCAACTTCTGATTTTAACTGATAATATAATTTAAACCGGAAAAAGGTGAATGAGGCCAGACAATTAACTAATAATATAACAAGATAAAACGTAAAAGACTCGAAATAATTCAATTACAACAAATATTAAGAGTTGATTAGAAGAATCAACTTTTTAGAGACAAGTGGAAGAGATCGACTTTATATATCTTCAAAGAATGAAAATTAACGATAGTACCCAGATTGAATATCGTGTTGAACAGAGTTGAAATATGACAATTACAATAACTTGAGTAAACTAATAAAACTGCGCAACCACATGTTGACTTGAACGAATGAAACGAAAGACTAACCTATTTTTCGACCCTAATTTCAAAGTTGGCATGGTTCGCCCCCCTTGAGAACTATGGGTGGTCCCTGAAAATATAACAACTGGCCTCTCACAAGAACATAAACATATGCGAACTATTTGACTATTTGTTTCTCTATTATTCTGAAATGCCCAATTTTGAGATAAATACACACACGGAAACACTTAAAATAATCAATAACATCGTCTATTTTAAGAGGACCCTTGGTAACCATGTATTTCTGAGAATATTTACTAGAATAACATGAGTTTTCGAGGGTTTGAGAAAACATTTCAGATATTTGAATTCGGGTTTGGGTCTGATTTAAATTATTATTTCCGGTCACAAAATTCGTTTGGTTACAATAGTTTATCAAATGATAGTTTTCCTATTGTAATTTAGGTGAGGCAGGTATAAACAGAGTTATCTCCCGCTTGATATACAAAACATTTGTGCATACAAAACTTACTTCTGATCAATTCACTTCATGTTAACTATCACACACACATATTGAAATGATCTTCACAAAAATGTAAATGTGATATTGGAGATACTTCGCCTCTTCTCATAACCTTACACCATTGTTTACGTATTTTCGCATCTCTTGGAACAGAAAAAAATACTTTATTTGGTGTAAAAATAATTGTGTTTTGGCATTCCGGTACTAGACAATACCTATAAAATGGTTTTTTAGCATTTTCCATTATCGTAATAGCGATTAAAAATGCAAATCCCTAACCTAATTAATAACTGTCAATAGTGTCAATGGCCATAACTAAGTATAGAAAGGCTTGTTCATTGAAGACTGCTCTGGTTGATCGAGATCACTTTCACATATGTTCATCTCTCTCTAGTACTTGTACTGCATTTGTCTTACTCTTTTATAAAATATCAACTTCAAGCAAGTAGAGCAATCAGAGTACGTCTCAACGAACGACACTGAAGAAGAACAACACTGATCGCGCTATGTGACGTCATCCACAGCGCGCGAAAATGGAGGCGTTCAAATAGGTCAAATTCAATCGGTATTTTATAAATTATTTTAAAAATTAATTCCAAGACTTTCAACCGTATTTATATATTTTACTATGTTGTAACGAAGAAAAAAATTGATTAAACAAATAAAAAAAAATTATGCATATTCCCTATTCACAGGGTACATAACTAACAACTGTACACACATAACACATATATTTTACGAATCACAAACTTTTTGTAAATCATAAAAACACTCTCAATCAAATAATTCTTCAGCAAGCAAATGCATTTTTTGAAGTATGACATTTCTTTTAAATGTCTAGGGAGCATATCAAAAGTAATAAGACCTAGCACTGACGGATAATTCAATGATGTTTTGTATTTACGAAACGGAACATGGAAATCACGTTTTAGTGTTCACATTGTGAATACTTTCAATTAGGAGAAATGTCTTTTCTTCAAAAACATAAACGGAAAATTCAAAAAGGTTTATACAGGATAAGGTCAATATCATGAAGTTTCGGAATAGATATCTAGAAGAAAATGTGCTAGAGACTCCTGCTATTATATGAATATTTCTTTTCTATACAATAAACATATATAAAACAAGTGTAGAGTTACCCATATACATAAAATACACCTCAGCCTTGATGCAACTTGAACATTATATAATGATAATAATTGTTGTTCTGTTAAAGTGCTTCTGAGATTTCGGAAAAGGAATCACTATGAATTCAGTTTGTTCATCTCGAAGAATAGTGCTTTTTCCAATTCAGACATGCATTCCGAAAAATTTGTATCATCTAAACAACTGTTGAGTGTTTGCTCATTTACTTGAATATTTGTACTTCCTTGCACTTTCTTGACGATTGTGGAATCTCACCAACTCAGTTTTGTCAACATTGAGGTATAATGAATTGGCGCCGCACCAGTTCACTACTGGCTTCTTTACACTTCTCATATATGATCCACATTATCATACACCACCAAGGATGTGTCATCCGCAAACATAGTTATGAATTTATCTGTGATGAAGTTGTCGATTTCATTTGTGTGAAATAGGAATAATATTGGACCCAGAACAGATCCTTGTGGTACACCCATCGTGACCTCCAAGCATTCAGAATCAAAGTTAGCAGTGGAAAACTCACTATGATGTTTCAAACATACAAACTGTTGTCTATTCTTTCAAAATGACATAGTACAGTCATAGGCAACACCTTATGGCTTACGAATAAAGCTTTGACATAAGTTGATATTGGTTGACAAATTCTAACTGTTTCAATAATTGAAATTACTGCACTATTTGTGGATTTGTTTATGCGAAAACCATGTTATTTATATTTGAAAATTTGGTTGACAATTGAATTATCTTTCCAACGATAAGACACTTGACCGCCCATGCCTTTTTAAAATTTTGAGTTGATATGCACCCGCGCTATCTATCGAGTAATCACAAAGTCTTTTATATAAAAACGTAGTATCTTCAAAATTGTTTTTGTCCCTTGCTTGTACTCCGAACCATTCAAATGTAGAGTCAAGTATTTTTATTGTTATTTTTGATAGTTTGATTAATTTCAAATACAATTATATATATACAGGGTGTCCGGTAAACCTTGTACAATATTGAAACTGGTGATAGACCAGGTCATGACTGTTCAGAATATCGGAATTTTACCTTAGTAAAAATCTCAGTGTTTTCGAGATAATGAGCATTTTTTTAATTTCTGGAAAATCACTACCTCACCTTGGATTTTTGAGTGCCATGTATACAAATTGGGACGAATTCAAATATCTTTGCTGCTGAAGATTACTGATGAGTGATGCTTTCAGGCGTACGAAACAGTTTTTCAGAAAACGATACAATTTTTCAAGAAATGAAGGTAAAATGACAGATTTGAGTTTCACCATTTTTTTTAACAACAGTTTGACATTATTGTTTGAAAAAAACATAACCAAGTGGAAGTGGATATTCATTACAAAAGAATGCCCAATTTGTCCAGGTTCTACCATGGTATAAAACATACGATCATTATTTTTGGAAGGAGTAGAATTTCGATTATATTACAGTGTGATGTTATTCTGAGCTAAAATCAATTCCATTAGACTTTGCCAGTAATGTCTTTTATTTTTATCCTATCAAGATGAAATGATTAAATAATTATGAGTAATAACGAATCAACTGCTTAGAAGCATTCAATGAGATGTAAAGTAGTAAATGCTAATTCAACGTTTTTTTGAATCAACATACACTATAAACCACAATAACGATTATTCATTATCGCACTGAATAATATTACAAAAATTTTCCATCCACTCTACGCAGAGACAACATATTTTCGAATAGAACCTTTTCAAATGCGTTAAAGGTTATAGACCACAAATCAGCGATTCTATGAGCGGCATTGTGCAATAGGATATAGTTCTGCATAAAGCGCTACTTCAGCAGTAGCACCACCTCCACAGTCTCCATAAATGTAGTGCATATGCGCATATTCGCGGAGAGTATAACGTATGTACGGCATGACAAAGAAATAGATACCACTGAATGAAACAAGCGGAATAATTTCAAAAAACTACGACAGAAGTCACAAGTTGTTCAAACAAAAGTTTTTAATTTCCGACAAGGATTCATCTATTTAAAAAGTTTCCACTTATTTGGTTACACCCTGTATATCTGTCGGTCTCTGAATCTTCGTTGGAATCTGAATGTTGGACAATTGCGACAATTATCACAAGAATTCGTATTAATCGGTGCCATGTCGGATAATCGACATTTCATTTCGATAATTTCATTAGGCCCAATTACATGAATAGAAAATTTTATTGACATACTATTTGATGCTACCAAGCAGTCTATTCTTTATTATTAATAATTATTTCCACATTTTATCTTGATAAAATCAAAATAAAATAATTTTTGTGCGTAAGTATAAACGTTGATCAAATAAATGAATGTTTTGGAACCTTTGGTGTGAATAGGAGCTAACAGCTCACTTATAGCTCCTGAAAATGCTTAGTTTGTTGACGAAACGTGCATCGAGTGTGATTGTGATGTAGTTTTGGTGTAAGAGTAGTTTCCTTTTTTTTCTTGAATAAAAGCCTAAAATAAAACCACTCCTAATTCAATGGAAATCACTTCTTCCAAAGATAATTATAGTTAGTTTTATACCATGATAGAGTCTGGTCAAAATGAGCATCCTTTGGAAATGAATGTCCACTTCCAATTGGTTATGTTTCTTTCAGATAATAATGTCAAACTTTTTTTTTAAATTGATGAAACTAAAATCTGTCATTTTACCCTCATTTCTTGAAAAATGTTTTCACTTTTTGAAAAACTGTTCTATACGTCTAAAAGCATCACTCATCAGTAATCTTCAGCGTCAAAGATATTTGGATTCGTCCCAATTTGTATAAATGGCACTAAAAAATCCAAGGTTACGGAGCGATTTTACGGAAATTCTTAAAATGCACATTATCTCGAAAACGGTGATATTTTTACTGAGGTGAAATTCCGATATTCTGAACAGTCATGACCTGGGGTCCTATTCTCGAGTTTGTACGTATGCGAATTCGATTTACTGTTTCACACTAATACACATGAAATATGTATATTTGTCTCTTTTATTCGTATGCGAATTGGAAGTCGAATGACTCGAGAATAGCACCCCTGGTCTATCACCAGTTTTAATATTGTACAAGGTTTACCGGACACCCTGTATATAGGGTCGTCAAATGTTTTTGTGATGAAACGTAACAGATTTGTAGTGCATAACTCACCTAAATTCATAAATGGCATCGTGAAATCCACGGCGTTTTCTCTCTCAGATGTAACAGTAAGATCCGTAATTGCCAAATCAGCTCTCTTGAAAAAAACTCATTCAACTAAAACATTGTTCTACCACAGAATGAAAGTATAGAAATGGATACGACTTATTGTCTCGGATTCAAGAAAACAAAAGATCGTATTACTGTAACAACTTATTTACCTCCATTACGGATGAAGGTGAATGGATGATTTTCCGAGAAATTTCCTCATTTCTGTTCTATAATAAATGAGTGTTAGTTGTACAGGATACTATGTTGTTCAATTACGAAAGATAAAGAGATTAGTGAAAAAAATTGGGGTCAATTCACATGAGTTTTACAAATTTATTTCGATTATTTTTTCAAAAATTGCATGTACATTCTCATTGTCCATTTCAATATCTGTATTTCTAGTGAATGAAATTCAATTTACTATTTATTTTCCTATTATACCAACAAATTTTGAATATTGAAATTTACATTTAAAATAATAATAATACTTGCAATTGTATTTAATTTTATGATTGAAAAACATAGGTTTAGGGTTTTCAACAATATGTCAAAAATTGATCTGTGGTATACAGGGTGCGAATAAAAGCTTCCACATGTCGAAGATGTTTTGTGGCACCCTGTATAATACAAGTCCATTTTTGACATATAATAATAATAATAATAATTGATTTTATTGCCTCAAACTACATGTATTACATTTTACACAGTTGTGAGATTCAGAGGTTATGGAGTTTGACGACAAAAGGCAGAGTTCGGTCTTGACGGTAAGATAAGTTACCGAGAGGACGCGCTCTTCCACTCAACTCGTTTAAAACAATCACCAACGTTCGCCATTCGAAAAAAATATTATCATACTGGGACTTGACTCCACCATTTAATTCCACATTTTATGATTGGAAGGAAACGAAAATCTTCAATATTTTCATAAATGTGTTATGTTTAATGAACACTCGATATCTCACAAAGAAATCTATGAACCTAAAAAACTTAAAGGTTGTTATTTAAAAAACAAAAGTTGTTACCCGCACAGAAAGAACAGAACACTTAGTATAAATGGCATTATTTTCATTTTGTGGAGCTCAAAATATGAAGCTGTCATAAAAAACATACATTTCTCTTCATAAAAAACATCCATTTCTTAGTTTCCGTAAAGGAGATAAGGAAGACCCTGTATAACCACTGATAGTTGAAACACTGAAAAATGAGAAGTCATCTGATTCTCCCTCACCCCATCAATGATCTCTCTAAGCATCCCATTCCACTGCCCAGAAGTTTTATTGAAGTTTCCATACAGTCCATCCTCTTGTAAAACAAAAGTGTAGTTGAATCCGAGGATTTTCGAAAGCTCACAGATGACATCAACCCCAAAACCTTCGTATCTATCGTTCCCATTCAACTGCGTCGTCGTTTCCTTCAGCATTCCATAGGGAGGAGTCTGCAAAATAAGATATACAGATATAAAGAAATATCGACGGCATATAGCATTTCCATGGATAGTTCATGTATAGTCAGTCGCCCAGTACAAAATCTAACAAAAATACGCTACGCATTTTCAAGTATTCAACTGGACCACATCCTTCCTGCAAACCATTTTTTAAAGAGAAATAAGATAAATTAACTCCTGTTTTGACCCCCAGTAACCCAATTTTTGAATTGCCGGAATTAATTCTCAAGATTCTCAAGAGAATTGCTCGAAATTGAGAGAAAATGACGTCATATTTCTCTAGAGAATCAATTCCGACAATTCAAAAATTGGGCCCCTGGGCTATTGTTCCGTCAGGTCATCTTTTTTTATTTCATAACTTTTCTCGGCTACTGTCATAAACATCAAATAACCCCCAATTTTGGAAAAGGCTATATGTTTATAACATAAAAGCTGTGGATGAAATGTTGAATTGCATTTCATGTATTATTATCACATAAAACACCCAAGAAAAACAAACACTTTTGACTGTGTGAATCATAGAAATATATATTATAAACTTACTCCAGAATGCTAATTCCTATGTCAAAAGGGTTGTAAAAAGTTCAGGCTAGTCCACAATGCGCAAGCGCGTCATTAGTGATTTTTGTTTCAGACCCGGTTTTAGTAAAATATTATGGTACTTGTGAAGATTAACAAACGTTAATTCTGAATCTCGGAGAATAAGGTTGGAAACCTCATTGTACCAACGTATACCTGTTATTTGTATTTAGCCGATTTGAATACATATTTTCACATATTTATGATCCCAAATATTCAGCAAAGGCCATCAGAAAGTAGAGTACGGTTATTATTATTTACCGCTCTGAAGTGACTGATTTTTGGTATCACATTCACTTTTCAGCTGTAGTTCACCAACAAAAACCTACGGAACCACCCCAAATCGTCGGAGCGAATTTCAAGGAAGCACCCGACTGGAAAATAAATTGAAAGTATGAAAAACTATGAAAATTTATTTCAGCTAATGTAATTTCAATTCAAATTGGATTTATTAAATTGGATGCTTGGAAGCTCGAGGTTTTTTTCTAGAACGATTCATGTCAAAATATGGTAAAGGTAAAGTTATCGGGCTCATTCTCCAAAAAAAAAAGTGAAACTTACGTAGTTTTGTCTCCTGAACACGAATCTGAAAGAATTTTGTGGGGGTCTCAATTACTTTAGGAGTTATAGCCATTTTAAAGTCGAAAATTGTAGATTTTCAGACACGAATTTTGCAGTCAAAATTTGCACAAAATGCCTCCTTCTTTTTGTTGACACTGTCATTAAACACTAATCTATCCATATTTCACGTTTTTAAACACAAAAACTAATTTTTTCACACAAAAAATTGAACTTCTTTTACTAGCGATTCTAACCTATTTGTTAGTTATTTACATGCTCATAAGAAGTTGGTATCACTGAATCTGCGCCGTCAACTATTTGAATTCAAATATGAGCAATAACTTCCCCTTCATTCTTATGTTTTGAATAGTTGGCGGCGCAAATCTCAGCTAACCAACCTACTGCAATCATGAAAATTACTAAAAACCAAACAAAAGTTGGGTTAGAATTGTTAGTAAAAGAAGGTCAAGTTTTTGAGTATAATTTTAATTTTTGGTGTTTGTATTTGTGAAATATGGATAGATTAGTGTTTAATGACAGTGTCAACAAAAAGAAGGAGGCATTTTGTGCAAATTTTGACTGCAAAATTCGTGTCTGAAAATCTACAAATTTCGACTTTAAAATGGCTATTTATAACTCCTAAAGTAATTGAGACCCCCACAAAATTCTTTCAGATTCGTGTTCAGGAGACAAAACTACGTAAGTTTCACTTTTTTTTTTGGAGAATGAGCCCGATAACTTTAGCTTTACCCAAAATATGCAACTGCATTTAATTTAAATCATTTGAAGAGACTAACATGCTATTTCTACGAGTATTTCTGGTTGTATTACCTCAGTGCAACTTCCACAATGGGGGTGCATGACAAAGTGGCGTCAGAAGCATTTTTCTTACCATCAAAGAAAAGCACTTCCATATTGACATTAATTTTCTGAGGCGATTCTGTGTATGTTTAGTACTTTTTGTAGGACTCTAGAACTCATAAAATAAGCGGTGTGGCAGAAAAGTTGTATTACACGCCATGCGTGCTTACACAGACACAGTATTGGTACTGCACTAGGTTTCAAATTATTCTATTGTCGTTTTCACATGAGGAAAATGTCTGCCACAAATTACAATTTTCTTACTCAACAGTTCTGCTGGGGTCTCTTCTTAAAAATAATAACCAAAAATCATGCCTTTTTTTGTCAAGCTATTTTGAGCAAAGCATATAAGTACATAAAAAATTGCATTATCTACCAAAAATGATTTATTTCAGGTATTTTTCCTTCACACAACACTAAACAGTTAATTTTTTATTTGTAGGAAGAAACGGCTTTATTAGAAATAGTCTTTAAAGGAAGAAGATTAATGCAAATTCACGAATGATGAAAGAATAACCAACGACAACAAACACCACACAAAACGACAAGAGAAAATCTGAAATTCTAGAAACCGTCTATGATCTCTGACAAGAGTGACAGATCTTAGTGACAAGTCTTCCTGTTGATGAAAAAGCACTGTTGTACGGTCATTATAATTACAGTAGCATAGGGAACATTATTGTTTTAAATAAGTTTCTTTCGCGCCTAAAATTCGGAGTAATCTATCTCTAAAAGTTTCTTTTCGGTTTTAAAAAGTCCTAAATGCGCTGTCAAATTTATCTCTTTCAAACGACATGTGTTTTATTGCCTCATAACAAAAAACTCTGAATTGGAACACCAAATTATTTTCAAACTTGGCAACTATCTACCCAAACTACACTGATGACGAGCATGCGCACATCGTAAACGGGTCGCATACGCGGCATGCTTTTCGCCGTGAAAATTGGTGGGATTAGCATTCTAGAGTAAGAATATAATATATATTTCTATGGAGTGAATCATAAAATACTTTTGTTTAAACTACAAAAATCTGGATTCCGAGGAATCATTTTCAACTGGTTCAATTCTTATATGACTGGAGGAAATCAGATAGTAGGAAATTCAACATATTCGGAATTGAAGAGTATCAGTTATGGAGTTCCCCAGGGTTCCATACTTGGCCCAATTTTATTTTCACTGAATATTAATGAACTATTGAATATCCAGAATTCAGGTTCATTGACTGTGTTTGCTGATGACACCACTATTTTTTTGCACCATAAGAAGAAAAGGTTCTTGATGAAATGATACAATTTCATCTGAAAATAGTAAAAGATTGATGTGATTCAAATTTACTATCATTTAACATAAAGAAAACGAACATGATATCCTCCAGATGTCATTTCAAGATATACCTGCCATGTAAACGTCATATAAGTTCATCGTCAATAATGGCAGATTTATGTCTATTGATAATTGTTAGTTGAAAATTTATTACAATTTTTTTAATTGAAAATTCATACTTGTAACTTATGAAAACACCTGCGTTCAAAGAATTTGTTTATTTTTATCATAATTTTGATATAAATATCGATAGCAGATGTTAGTTAGTTAGTTGTTCAAACTCAACCCACAATTGTTATGTGTTCATGCGCGTCTGCCACTCATTTTTACACACGTGCAAAATGTCTGCCTGTGGGATATTTTGATCACCTTACCGAACTGTACTGAAATGGCAATTGGCAGACATTTTTGACACAACTTAGTAAACATCAATAAAATTGTTGTATCTGCCTAAATCGTCTGCTGAAAATTTTTCTGAAATCTAGATGGGGAAAATAGATTGAAGGTATCTTTGGCAGACGTTAATATGAATTGTTCAAAAATCGCGTTTTAAGTGAGTAACATTTTGACCTGTATTTTAAGAATTATATAGTATCTGAAAATGTCTGCCATTTTGTTTTTGATAGATTTTTAAATCAGATAACCTATTGAAGTACATGGCAGACATTAATTAATTGTTCAAAAATCTTTTTTTTTCAATTTCAATTTTCAACATGGCGATTAGTAGCACTGGTGGCGATAGGAAATTTGTGCTATTCATCATCTTTTCAATGGCAGACATTCGTTTATTCGACAGCTGGACAGCTGCCGGTCTATACCGGGTGACAACGAAGTCATTGACCAAAGTGTAATTCAGTTGTTTTTCAAGTTAGACTTTTGACATTTGGATCGAAGATATAGTTCTTCAAAATCCATATTTTCCATGAAAAAACAATTGAATATCACTTCTGTTTTTACCTAAAATAGACCTAGTTTGAGAATTTTAAAGAGAATCCTGTAGATATTTTTAGGCCATTCGATAGAGCAACAAATTTCCTATTCAATGACATATCATAAGTGGACATTCTTTCAAAATTCAATATGGCGACACTGTGACGTCATCGATCGAATTTTCGTGAAGAAAAATAATAAAATAGCAAATAAATGTAGCACTTCTATTAGTTTTTGATGGAACAAGCGAAGATTTTGATTAATGGTCAATCATTCTTTCAAATGACTTCCTTCTCTTGAATTTTCTCGAAAATTTTAAATAGAAAAGGGTCATTTTTTCTTAGTAGCATTAAAATATAAATCAGTATCTACAAATGAATGCTTGTTTATTTTTTCAATTAAAAAATCATTGAATGTTGTCTTTTTTATTGAACCTAAATAAATAACTACGACTGTATAAAAAATTATTTATAATTTCAATTGAAATTTTTATTTATAGTTTAAAAGTTTTGTCGATAAGTTAAAAAACTTCTGATATTGAAGTATAATTTGACTCCGACTTTGACTTATACTGTGGTAATAAGAAGCTCATATATCAATAACTATTTATTTTGCACAATTGGTTATGAGTACATTGATTGTTGGTAGGCAAAACATTGCGGCTCATTGAACATCAACTAGATAGTGGTATGCGACCGATTTGATTTTTTTATTATTAGGCCCTTGAAGTTGATTTTATAAATCATATTATGATTATTTTCATTCGATTTGTTAGTAAAAGTATGGATTTCTTCAAAATTATTTTAAAGAAATTAAAACTGCATTGAATAAAATAATAGTGACGTAAAATTTCATTCACATTATCCCAAATTTGTTTGACATTCTACCAGATATTATAAAAATGTCTAAATCTATGTATTCTTACAGATATCAAGAAAGTAGCTGACTGAATACCACAGAAAGACATATTTTTCATCATTTTGATAAACAAAATTTTGAAATATTTAAATAAGATAATAATTTATCCAGAAATAAGACTGGAAATGAAACATACATTTTTTTGTCAGTTTTGAAATAGTTCTTTAGTTGAATAGTTTACCTTGCAACAAGGTTACTTAGTAAGGTTTATTTTCAGTTTATTCATTCCATGTATTATACACTCTATAGTTATGTACGTACTTATGTATGAATAAACTTATATTATTATTACTTACTATACTAATGAGAACAATGAATGTTTTGTTGAACAGATTGTCTCCAGGATTATTGTTTCCATACTTCACCCTATCTGGCCGGTTCAAATTGATATTTCGAACAGAGGAATTCCACTCTCCAATTTTGAGCAACCCATCTGGAAACAATTCCAAAACATCCAGCGTAAAATCTCTTCGGAAACCTTCGTGGTCAAATTGCACGAGACCCGTTATACCTTGCATTGATTTCTGAAATCATATAGGATTAGAAAAAATGTGCAAACAACAACTAGACTGCGCAAGTGCTACTATCATAATAGCCATTTTTACAGATTCGGAAAAAATCTTCTATACATAGGGAAATGAATAGTGCAACGGAGAGCGCATAGAAAGTAGTATATTTGTGTCACTGCCACTGACTGCTTTGCTTTGCTTGGATATTTTTCAGTTTTGTCCTAACAATGTGAGAATATACTTCGAGTATGGTGGAAGTCCAATTTACGTTATTTTAGCATTGTGAATTCAATTAAAAATGTCTAACGACCATGCAGTAGTTTAGTGGTTTGATTATTAAATAGTCGAGTCGATTATTGACTTCAATCGCACTGTATGCATACCAAGAAAGATATCTTTTGTGAAAATGTTTATAGCCAAAGTAGATACATGAAATTCGGTACAGCCATATGAATCGATATCTTTTCAAATGAAAAACATTGCAGCTCTTTAGGTTTCATCGAATGTATTGATAAACATCTTTTCCAAATGGAAGATGACGCTTATTGATACTTTTGTATCTTGAAGGTCCTCCAAGGTCCTCCAAAATGCATTTTAATTATAGGACATCTTGACATCTGGTATAACGACATTTCATTTTGTGCAAAAAATAGCTTTGTCTATCTCAGCTTGCACAAATCTCGCCAACTAATTCGAGGTTTGCTTCTAGGTAGAAAAAACTATTTTTTTTCCAATAATTACGTCAAAATGTGTAATTTTTTATGACTTTCAAATGTCAAAAGTTGGCTAATTTTGAAAACAGTGTATAGTTATTTAAGTAACAAGGAATGTAAAGACGTGTTAACATTCGAGGTGAGCGAGTACGAACCGAGGCAAAGCCGAGGCTTGTCGCTTGCCGAGGATGATAACAGTCGATACATTCCGTGTTACTTATTACGTTTTTCCCGCTGCTTGTTGACATTTCTCAAAATTTGAAGTTTGTTTTCTTACCCTTCCTTCATGATTATTCGTTCGCTATTTCATTCTAAGTTGCTTGTGCGTGTAACTAAGTTACCGAATAAGCAGACAACAATAATATTCAAAAGGTCTCATAACCTAAAAATTGACATGAATGAAGCTGAAGGTATTACTTGTCAAAGGCAAAGTCATTATTACCCTAGGCATGTAAATGACACTATTTACATTCCGTTGTCAAGATGAATTAGTAAACGAATGATATAGGCCATTTACCTGTTTTGTTGCTAAGCATGTATGGACTATTTACAGTGTCGGCAGCGGGAAAAAACAATTATTTCATGAAAACTTATCGCGCGTGCAGAGAAAATTTGTCTAATATTCAAGTTGTATTATTACTCGTTCTATATAATAAATGATATAAATGAACGTGATTATAGACACCTCTATGCAGATGATACCCTAATATCAGTAACAGATAAATATTTGAATGATGCTGTAACTATGATGAATAATTATTTAAATGAAATAACAGAATTCCTTAAAATGAACAAATTGAAACTGAAAATTGATACAACAAAAGGGGTGATAACTGCTACACCTTATAAATACAGACTATAGAGAATATTGAAGAAATTCATATTAAAATACAAGATATTGAAATTGAACTAGTACATGAGTTTAAATATCAAGTGTTTATGCTTGACCATCATTCAACGTTGTATAGCCATTTCAATTATATACAGAAAGAAATAATGAAAAAATTATACTTCTTTTCGAGGGTATCTCAGCATTCAGGTATGAATTCAAGAATTACAGCATAAAACACTATTATTAAACCCCATTATTATATGTGTTTGATCTTAATAAAATAGATCACTATAAAAACTCCAAAATCGAGCAATGAGTATTACCTTCAGATGTAACAAGCATACTCCAATATCATTATTATCATCAATAGAAAATATAACTTTCAGTTATTAAATTCACCAACATGATACCAGAACCAAATAACTTACATGTGACTAGTCAAATCAAAGCTTCCAATACTAAAACTCTGATGTTCAAGGAATTCATTGCCTACAACAATCTGCTAAATGACACAAAGAGTTCAGAAACTCAAAACAGTTAAATTCGAAAATGAAAAAAACATCTTATTCATAAGAAAAATTGATTTTGAAAGCTATATTTGACAAGTGTAATAACTTATAAACTTGTAAGTGTAGGGTGTAGGGTGTCCCATTTGAAAATCGAAAATTGATGTCATTTCCGGAAAAACTGAAAGTTGATTTTTTCTCCAAATATGTCAAGAACTACCGGTATTCAGTGTTCCCAATTCATAAATGTAGCTAGAGAAACAAAGGAGCAAAGGGGGGTGTACCATGAGTCTGTGTCACACGGTATATTGTTGTTCCTATGGTTTTTGGGTCGCCTTGAATATTTCTATTTCTTTTAGCATTGCAATGAATAATGTGTTGTACATATGAAAGTAATTTATCTGATCCAAAGAAATAATTTGATTTAGGAATGATATCTAAAAGAACTACTATATATTACAAATAATATGACAATTTTTTTCATTTATGTACACCTATTATTTTTTCGCAAATGTACAGTAGGACTAACTATTTGAAATAAAGATTATTATTAAAAAAACTATTAATAATATTTGAGAATACTCACCGACTTCATCAAATTTATTATGGTATATCCATCACTCCAACTGTTTTCAGACCCGCAACCTAGTGATAAAGCTTTCAATTTCATTCTCTTGTCTATTGTGAGATCATACAGCGTTTCATAGAATAAAGTCACAGCATCTATGATCAAAGCTGTCTCAACTGTCACCTTATGACCATCACCATTTGGTTGGACGATCAGAGCTATTTGCTTGACGTCTGTCTGTTCTGGATCAACCATCCTAACCTGAAAATATTTCCAGGTTTTACTAAACATGAACTGGTTGTGATGTTTGTAAGAAATTCAAGTTGAACTCCGTTTACTACAAAAACTCATTTCAATTGCTTCATATGAATCTATTTTGAGTAGAGTTAAGATAGAGACTACAGCACAAAGTAGTTATTATTCGAAAAAATATGCAAGAGAAAACAGAGCTGAAGAACAGGACAAACATACCGGTATTGGGCATTATCGACCTGCTACGATGCTGCCTGCGGAATTGCTACTTTCAAGAAAAATACCGTTTTTTTCTTCCAGGAGGACGGATGGGATCCCCATTATCTATATATATGGAATGGTTTGAAGCTTTTGCTACAGATACAGGCCATAAGAAAACCTCAGATGAAGTTGGGATATATTGACGATACGTTTGTCATATGGAACCACGGAGACGAGGAACTTGACGTCTTTCTGGAACATCTGAACAACATCAGAGTCCATAAACTTTACGATGGAAAAGGAGACCCAAGACGGTTTACCTTTTCTAGACGTGAAAATTCAAAAGAACAATGGTAAGTGCCAAACATCAGTGTACAGAAAGCCGAGTCACACTGGATAGTACCTGAACTTCGAATCGAAGCATCATGGTGCTACAAAGAGAGGTATTGTTCGATCGCTGGTAGGCCGTGCCTACAACCTGTACAACAGATGAAAGAAAGTCTCACCATCGAATTGAACAATATCAAGACAGATCTGCGACGGAATGGGCACCCAAAAAAACATATAGAATCGGTTCTAGCCCGCAGGGGGATAAGAACAAGAAACCAGACGAGCCGATACAAGCCACCATGTGCGTTCCTTATGTTAGAGGTATATCGGAAAGAATAAGGCGAATTGGGTCGAATTACAAAATACGGATATCTTTCAAGTCAGGCAACACCATTAGCAGCCATCTTACAAAGACTAGACCACGTAACGCTGACATGTACTCCAAAAACTGCATCTACCGCGTCCCTTGTGAATGCGGTGAAGCTTATCTTGGAGAAACTAAGAGACCGCTAGCGTTAGACTCGATGAACACAAGACAAACACTCAACGAGGAGAAACTTCAAAGTCAGGGATAGCAGATCATGTCTGGACGACCCAACACAATATTAAATGGACTGAAGCCGAAGTCATCCATAAAGGAGAGGGCTGGTATAGAAGGAAGTTTAAAGAGAGTGCATATTTTATGAACAACAATGTCTTCAGTCAAGCAAGCATAGAAATCCGTAATGTGTGGAAACCCTCAATTAGCGAAATTGCGATAAGAATTAACAATGCTGTACCGGAGGGGCCCGGCACTGTTATTAACAAGCTTACCTGAACACAGGCAAATTACCCCCTAGGCTAATTACACAAAATTAGCCTTATATATATATATGTATATATATATATATATATATATATATATATATATATATATATATATATAAGAAGAATATAAGAAGTATCCTTGAGAGTGTTGCATTTATACACTTGATAACGACTGTAGATTTTAACAGTTGAAACGTCGTGAATAAAAATTGCAGAGAACTGAATTTTTCTTTATTCTTCTTCAGACAATGAAGGTCCAGAATAACCTCACCCAAAGTGAAACATTGTCAACCACTTTCAAACAAACGACAAAGTAGTTAGTTACAATGTATTTATTTATTTATTTATTCATTATGAATTGTGTGAAAGACGTCTAAAATGTTATTTAACAAAACTTTTTATGATATATGAAATATCAAATATTTATTTTTATATTTATATGTTTTTAATGTGTTTGATACGTAAACTATTATTTACCAATATTTTTTTAAGTGTGATCTTTATTTTTGACAGGTAGTGTAAGTGTTTTATTTTATGCAATTTTACAAGTATACTTAAGTATAATCTGTTACTTTGTAAATTAGTATAATGCTAAATAAAGACGTAATAATGATAATAATAGGATAACAACCTTACCCCTGTAATATTGGTCCCAGCATACCGAAATGCCTCCAGATCTACGGTCTGCATGTCCAAATTCGTGATTAGATAGCTGTATATTTCCGTCATCATCCCTACTTGTTGTAGCTGCTTCAAAACGTTCTCCAGGATATCAGTTGAACAAGTTAGTACATATTGGGTTTCTCCTAAGGCTTTCACCTCACTCAGCATGGATCTATAGTTGCCTTTGGCATCGGTTGTCTCCAGTTGTTTGAGCAAAACCTTTCTACCTTTTAAAAATGATCTATAAGAGTTATTTTCCAATACTTATTTTGATAATGTCGTAAAATAATCAGTGTCATTTGGATTTTTTGTTGCTTTTAGTATACTACCAGATTCAAGGTCTCAAATTCAAAATTAAAGATCTAGTTCAATTAAAGAACGGTTTCTACACACGCTTCTGGAGGCACTTTTTTGATGAACAGTGTTCAGAGGTATTTAGAAATCAAAATACACAAATCCTTGGGACTACAAGGGGAGCTAGATTAGATTAGATTGTAGGGGGTGTGAAGGCTATTCGGCATCACAAACACTTCATGCAGTTTCCTTATAGCTTATATCCTGACATCGGAGGGCATTGCAGTGTCCAATCCCCTCCTCTGCATGGTCCGTGGCCATGAATAAGCAGGGATTGGAGCATTTCTTGTTAAGGCAGCAACCCATGCATCCGATGAACTTGGTCTCATATTCGACACTTAACGGGCTAACCAAAACTATGTTACCGAGTTCACATCAAAGCTGCGCAGACCCAGGTCATCCTACAGCTTCATACGGATAAGCCAATGCATGGGTCTTCTTCAACAACATCGAAGACCTTGGCTTATCCAAAAATTTTACCTTTGCCTTCCTCAGCTCAAGTGAGCTGAAGTCGAGACCGGGGGATTCATAATAGGCTGCCAGGATGGTGTCTTAAAACACCCTAGTCTATCGTAGTCGCGTAATGGGTATAATCGTCTCTGACACTCGATTCAAAGCGTGTCGTGGGGCACCTGAGACCAAAATGCATTTGCTGTCAGCATGCGGTCTCAGACTATATCCACAGGCATAACGCGGAACTACGAGTGTTGTATTACCATCTATGTTCCGGGTGAAACTACTCATTCCTCGCCCTCAGGCAAATACAAGCCAATAAGCCTAAAGTTGTCCTCCTCGACCACCAAAGTAAAACGATTTTCGTTCGATAAGAGAAGGAAAAACGGACTAAATATCTTCTCTTTGAACTCCGCAGGCTCTACCCAAACCATTCTGTCAAAATGGTGGTTCTGATAATAGGAGTCCTTAGTGGAATGATGGACACACTACTCTCGCATTCGAAGATAATACCGGCTTGCCGTAATATGGCAGAAATCTTAGCCGCACCATTGCAGAAGATCCTTAGTTCACTTCTTCTGGTCAGAGCACATGATTCTCGGACTCAATAGTCACTCACCCTATTTATCGGGGCAAAAGATACTACCGCGCCCTCCAGATGTCCATAGATGTGTCGGATCAACGGAGACAGGACCTGACTGGTATATTCCTAACGGATAATAATAATATTTATTCACTCAATAATTGAAGATAAATTTCATAATATATTTAAGTCGAACAACATTAGATTAGAGTCATCCTTTCCCACCTAACGAATTATAACATCCAATCTCAATAGAATACACCTACGAGTAAAACCGCAACTTACAATAAGTCAGTCGCAGCGCTACTCACGAGCAAAGCACGAAGCACTCCTCGGTAGCACATACTCCAGAAAGGGTGAATCTGTGGTGATAAATCCTGACTTGCCTCATGTGGAATTTACTTAGATTATATAATCTAAGGGATATAAGGATATAAGGGATATAAGGGATATAATCTAAGGGAATTTACGTGGGGAATTTTCATAGTGAAGAATTTGTGGGGATATTTGACGTTTCTTAGATTTCTTATTTGTCAGAAGTCGTCTGTCTATCTCAACTCAAAACAAAAATAAAAACCGGGGAAGAAAATGATGTGAAGACAGAAGAAGAAGAACGATGAACTGTCATTCAAAATTATAGTTTATTTGAGTATTTGAAATGATACAAGCAGATGCAACGACAACGACACGACAACAACCAACAACTTGTTGCTTGACTTCACATTTGTTGTTGTCAAGCTGCTGAAGATATAAAAATGAATGATATGGGAGGTGATAGCAGAGGTAATGAGGTTGGATCTATCAAATCCATTCTAAAGAATGCCAAACTTTATGTAGAGCGGCATAAATACAGGACAGAATGGAAAACTGATTCGCCTTTGAAAACATGGATACGACCCAGCAAAAAGGAAAAATGTATTTTTATTACAATGCTTGTGGTGTTGACTGTAAAGGCAGCAAGTTATTTATTTTTGTTTTGTTTTTAGGGTTCATTTCTATTTTATTTTTATGTTATTTAAATTAAAATTTAATCTTACTTTAGTTTTTTTGATGGTCAGGATTCATTTTTATTTATCGAAAGACTTTAATTTATTTATGTTCACTTATGCAGATGAGTTTTTATTATATTTATCACGAATCACGGATTGATTATTTTTTCTATCCGTTAATATCGCTGACTGACGAATTAATAATACTCAGTTTAATCATTCCACACTTCGAATTTCCCGCCAAACTGTAGGTATGTTATATTTTTTTACTAATTTATCGTTGAGATCGAAACATTTCTCACCAAGTGTATGTGCCGTAATGTTAGAAGTAAGACTCGATACTAGCGATAAAAAAGAATAAGTAAAGGCGATTTGCCAAAAATTTTTGATTTTTTGGAAAGTGGAGATTTTCCACGAAAGAAAAGGTAAAACGTTGATCTATGTACGTGCAGTAATGTTTTTTTGAAATTATTTATCATCTACCCAAAAAATTGTTTCAAAGTACTGCACTTTTGGGACATTTTTGAGATTTTTTCGTGAAAAAGTGGATTGAAATTTCACTTTCCATTACAGCACGTACCTAGAATCAAACGTCCTCTAGAATCCTCTCCTTGTCTGAAATCGATACGACGAACCGTTTTTGACTTATCAATGGACCCTTTTATCCTTGAAGCGCCCCAAATATGAACGCGCGCATGGCCTCTAAGAAAGTATACTTTATATCTCTTCAGTTATAAAACATTATAATTTGATGCATAGAAATAAAAAAAGATGGGATATTTTAAAGAAGTAATTGAGTGAATCATAACTTTTAAGAATTTTTGTATGTGGGCCTATTTGAGAACTAATCAACTATATCTGCAAAAATGCAAAATTTCACTTTCAGATTTTATTTTTCAAGTTAGGTTCTTTTCTCAATATCTATCAGATGTAGTTTAATGTCCAGCGTGGCTTTAGCCGAGGAAGTAGTTTTCTGTTAGATATTACAAAAAATAGCTTCTTTTCATTTCAACTATCTGAATGAAAATGCAAATTTTCACTCTCGGATTTTTTTTTAATGTTATATTGGGACTTTTCTCAATATCTATAATATGTAGTTCAATGTCCAGCGTAGTCTTAGTCGGGAAAGTATTTGTTTTCTGTTACATATTAAAAAAAAACAGCTTAATTTTTATAGCAGATTTTTTCCATTTCCAGAGGAGTCATATTTGGTTCAACCGAATCTCGTTGGTCAGTACAATTCCATTATGGAAGATATTAGAAATAAAAGTTTCATTGCCAAAAAGTTTATTTTTTGCATCGGCATCGGCAATTTTTGAAAAAATAAATAAATAATGAAAAATTATGTCCTTTTTCTTTCTAGATATATTACTCAAAAAATTATAAAATTCTAAAAAAAATTTTAAAAAAAACTTCGACTTTCAAGGGTTAAGAAATGACGTCAAGTGTTGTCCATAAAAAATATCTCACCTTTCCTATTGTTGAAGTCCAACAAAGAACTGACACTCAGCAAGCTCTCTTCGTCATCGTAAATGATGATGACTTTCTTCCAGTTGAACGCTTCAATCAAGTCCATAAAAAACATCGACATCATTTTCGGATGGGGGTAGATATTCACCAGGGTGTCGTTCCTTTCCAAATTCAAGCTACAATGGGTCTCAATATGCGGTATTTCCTTGGAATCGCACAAGGACTGGATGAACGGCGAAGAAGTTACAGAATTTGGTCCGAATAAAGCAATCGTTTGGTTCTCGAAAAGTTCACATGTAGCTCTGTATGCTTCTAGTGTGTTATGGGGAGAAATTCTGTACGTATGGGGAAACAGCTCAATTTGGGTGAATGGGTACTTGTTATTCATGGAGTAAGTTGCGATTTGGAATGCTATTTCTTGAGTTTCTTCGTAGAAAATTCCACCTGAAAGAGTAAACGCCCAAAATGTTAAAGTTAATAGGTTCTGTTTATTGAAAAAGATTTATGCGAAAATTTATTTTCGGATAGCGAACACGCATGATTTCATTTCATGGGGTTTTCTGCATAGATTCGGGTCTCAAAAATTAAATTTAGAGAATAGTATATTAAAGTATAAGTGAAGGTCTTTCAAACACTCGCGATTTTTCGAGCACGACGGTACACTTTGAAATCATAAATACTCGCAAAAATCTAATGATGCGAATAAAACAGAATATGACAAAAGTTCATCAAAGGATTTCCATCTTCCGGCAGCGGTTGAGGTCAGACGGCGGCCTTGTGTTGGAAGTCAGGTTAATGTGTGTAATGTCTGAGGACGTGCATCGACCAAAGTTTAAAGTTTTTGTTAAAAATTGAAAAGTGTAAATTAATATGGGATGCAATATTTCCTAGAGCAAGACAACTGCGTCCCCCCGATACAGCTTTGCTGTCTACGCCGGTTAGAGGCCGGATGGGAACGGATTTCTCGCAGCAAGGGCAAACTGAGTAGATGGTTATACAGGCCGTTTCTTTTATCATGTGGTAACATTGCTATATTCTGAACCGTAACAGATACGAAGACGATTAAATGGGAGAAAAGGTAACTATTGTGGAGAACAGTGCAATGGTCAAAGAAAATTTACAGGGAGTCTCGCCCTTCCCGAGTTATACAGGGAAAACCAAAAATGCTGTTATTTGTTTTTTACGAATAGAACTGTTATTTCTGAAAATATAAAAAAATTTATAAGGAAAGTTTTAATGTATTCTAAATGTACTATAAAAATGTAACAATGAATCTTTGATTAAACGTTTCGTGTCAACACGGCCACCATCAACATTTCTTTTTCAAATACGGACCTGTCTATTTCAGTACAAAAATTGATAAAGCGATAAAATCACAATTCAGTGGTATATCACACTTGATATTTTTATAACGTTTCATTTAAAATAACTAGCATCCTCAGTGACAACAATTTTTAATTACGGTCCTGTCGTTAGTTCTTTTGTAAATTATTTTGATTTCTTCAAAACCTATTCAACTATTGGCATACTTCAGACTTCACCCAATAATTTCGATAAGAAGATACCCCAACAAAACGAACATTCGTATTTTTCCTTCTTGGGCATTTTTGTATTACAGAAATCCTTGTTTCAAGGCTGATTTCTTCTGAATCAATTATCATACTGAATATTTCTACGAATCTCAATCCTGGAAGTAACGAAAATATTAGTTTTTGGTCAAAATACGACTATTGTGTGTTGTGTGATATGGTACAATTAAATAGCATCTCACTTCATTTACCATTTTTAAACAAGTAGGCTTTGCTTGGTTTCTATGGCAGGACAAATAAATGAGTTGTTGATACGTGTTAAGAACTGTCAGTCGTTTATATACTCAGTCATATCAAAGATGTATTCAAATGACTGATATGCTATTTGCTTATGCAAAATCAAATAGAAATCCTCTTTTGGCAAAAAATATGTATGATGAGCTATACCCAAATCGTCGTATTCCAAACATTGAAATGTTTAGACGATTAGAAAGAAATTTGAGACTGTGGTGCATTTGATAGAAATAAAACTAGAAAATGTGTTGTTACTGGAAGTATGCGGAATCAAATAAATGTTTTAGGTAAGCAAATATTGCTTCATAAAGATTAACAAAGTGACGAAAATATTTTTTTTCAATTTAGGATTGGTCAGTTACAAAAATATTTCTAATCAAGATTGTTCTTTACGAGAAATTGCCCACGAACTAGGGATTTTTGTAAAATCTACCAGAAATATTTTGAAAAAGAACAAATACAAATGCTACAGGATACGCAAAGTTCATCACCTCAATGAAAGGGATTACGGAAGGAGAGTACGATTTGCGATGTGGTTGAGACGTAGAAATAGGGAAGTTGGAAATATTTGTAATAAAATAATATGGACGGACGAATCAAAATTCACCAACAATGGTTGGTTTAACGGAAACATCCATTATAGGTGGAATAATACAAATGAACATTAACATAGAGAAACCAATTTCCAGGAAAGGTTCGGAATAAATGTTTGGTTGGGAATTTTGGGAACAAACATACTAGGTCCTTTCATTTACGACGAGCATTTGAATGGTGGAATGTATTTACATTTTTTATCCAATGAGTTTGATGGCTACTTAGATGAATTGCCACTGAACATCCGCCGTGAAATACAATATTTTCAACAAGACGGTGCCCCTTCCCATAATGCAGCAATAGTAAGGGAACATTTAGATGCAATATTCCCAAGAAAATGGATTGGAAACAATGGACCAATTGCCTGGCCAGCTCGATCCCCAGACCTGACTCCTTTAGATTTTTTTGTCTGGGGATACATAAAGAATAAAGTTTTTTCGACAACTAGTACAGATATCGACCATCTCAAACAAAAATTAGAGATGCATGTAATAGCATTACTCCCATCATGCTAGAAAATTGCCACAGAAAGTGTATGGACAGACAACTTATGTGCATTCAACAAAGAGGTCGGCAATTCGAGCATTTAATGTAGGTTATCATGAAGAATTCATTTTCTGTATTGGTTTTATTTTCACTCAAAAATTCAATATGAAATAAATTGTTTTCTGTTTGTTTGATTTCTTCTACTCTTAAGTAAGTTTATTTCCGAGGTAAATTGCTATCGTTCGTCTCTGAAACTACAGATATCTTTTATTATTAGTGTAAACATAATTTTAATAGATACATTTATTCAAAGCGTCACTGATAATTTTTATATCGGAGGGTTAGGTTTTGTGGAATCCATAAACGACCTAACGACAGGACCGTAATTAAAAATTGTTGTCACTGATGATGTTAGTTATTTTAAATGAAACGTTATAAAAATATCAAGTGTGATGTACCACTGAATTGTGATTTTATCGCTTTATCAATATTTGTACTAAAACAGACTGGTCAGTATTTGAAAAGAAATGTTGATGGTGGCCGTGTTGACACGAAACGTTTAATCAAAGATTCATTGTCACATTTTTATAGTACATTTAGAATACATTAAAACTTTCCTTTTCCATTTTTTTATATTTTCAGAAATAACAATTCTATTCGTAAAAAACAAATAACAGCATATTTGGTTTTCCCTGTATAACTCGGGAAGGGCGAGACTCCCTGTGAATTTTCTTTGACCATTGTACTGTTCTCCGCAATAGTTACCTTTTCTCCCATTTAATCGTCTTCGTATCTGTTACGGTTTAGAATATAGCAATGTTACCACATGATAAAAGAAACGGCCTGTATAACCGAGTTCAAAAAAAGGAAAGAGAAAGAGAAAGAAAAGTATATCAAATGGATGGAAAAGGTAATCAGATATAAATGAACGAGTTGAGCTGTCTTTCATTTGTTAGTAATATTTTATTTGACGTCACAAGGTACTCTTATCAGATAAATGATCAAAGAATTGTCATTTAGAAGTCTTCACGTTTCTAGAGTTGTTGATGTTGCCATGGTAACTTAAAAAAACGCGCGTTTTTGAAAGACCGATTTAAACTCGCTGAGGCGTGCTTGAAATAGGTAAAATGGGGCACCAATAAAAAAATCTAAACTTTTAAGATTTGAAATTGCTGAATGTCGAATAACTTCCCCGAAACACTAGCGCTGCTGGTGGTTGTTTCTGAAATATTGAGTGATTTTGACAGTTTTAGAGAAATATTACACAGCCTTTAATGGTGAAAGTATGAACTGTGTGAAGTTAAAATGCATATGTCCACCAGAGTCGCTAGGAGTACGTTTTCGAATTGGATGAAAAAAGCAGCATTTTCAATTACGAATTAGAAAAAAGGAAACGAAAATTTTCAATTTTTGAGGATGTTACTTAGCTTCTAGCAGGTTAATGTTTGTAAACAAGTAATAATATTTCAGAAAAGCGTTTTTTATGTGAAATTATAAATACGATTATCAAAGTTAAAACGAAACCAGAACATCAAAAACATCAATTTTCACACCACATAATTTAAATAGTAAGCATGATTTATACAAATACTCAGTGTGTTTAACTTCTCATAGAATCCCCCCCCCCCCCCGTATCTTCCCAAGTAATACAGGAGTATATTTCTTATTGCTCCTAGAGGATTAGAAACGATTTATTCTGGCATCTGATGAAACTAACTGGCTACATAAAAGCATAGTATAGTTTCCCCAGATAAAGTTATGAGGAATCCTATAAGGATTCCAAAAATGATATAATATACGGGGTGTTCCATTTGAAGTAGCTATTACTTTCTGTTACAAGCGGCAACACTTTATTGATGAAAATACTTCAGACCGATAGAGCATGTATGATTATCCACATCCACAAATTTTCGAAAAAACATGTCTCTCTGTTCTCCAGATATTTCTAATGTTCCATCCACAGTGAAACACCTGGTATATATAGTGTAATATAACTATTCGGGCTTCAGGTGGACTACTGCTATCTACTATAAGGATAGACAAGCGCAAAAATGAGTGAAAAATTGTGGTCGAAGAATGGAACTCAATTTGAGATGCTAGAAAAATCCTTTCTCCACGATCATCACAGAATTTGCCAATTCTGAAATCAAATTTGATTACAGAATGCTGGAATTCTCTCTCTTGAGATTGAAGAAATATTCTGCAACACCTCTGCCCCCATGCAATTTATAGTTATTTATTGTATAAGTGTTTTAGATATCATTTTATTTGCGCAAGAATGTTTATATAAATTTCTTACGCAAATAAAATGTATCTAAAACACGCATGCAATACAACGTTTTATTCACAATCACATTCATTTAGAATCAGAATCGCGGAAATTTTTCATCACAAAATGATTTGACGTTTTGCTCTGACAGCGGCTGTCACCTCCTCAAAAATCATTGGAATAACATACAAAAATATCGGGAGGTGTTGAATGGTTGCTATGTATTTTCGATTGTTTATCAATTCCATTTGTAAAAATTTGTGAAGTTGGTGAAAATAAGTAAAATGTGATTGATATTCAAGATTGTATTTTTCATTATTACACTAGTGGATAAAGTGGTACTTTATACGGTTCATAAGTGTGGATAAAACTTCAATTATAAGGTGATTGTGGATAAAATGTATTTACATTCTCTCTCTTGTGATAGAATAATATTCTCACACTGGTTAGCAATAATAACATTAGCCTTGACGCAGTTGATTGTCATCGTAGTGGCAAAATTTGAGTAAGTGTCAAAATTATTGCTGTCACGTTTCCTATCTTTGATCGTGGAGAAAATATAGTCTGCTACTCGGTTAGAATGAAAATTCGAGATGCTCGTGGTTCCTCACGCTCGCCTTCGGCTCGCGTTCGGAACGTTCCACTCGCATCGAATTTTCATTCTAACCTTGTTACAGAATATACTATTAGAGGTCGCCCATTTTTACCCCATTCAAAGATTGCTCTTTTGATACTTTATGCTAGCATTATAAGTGGGCTTGTTCGAGAAACATATATTATAAACTAGAGAGCACTTATACAGAGTGTCCGGTAAACCTTGTACAATATTGAAACTGGTGATAAACTAGGTCATACTATTCAGAATATCGGAATTTCACCTCAGTAAAAATTTCACCGTTTTCGAAATAATGGACATTTTAAGAATTTCTGGAAAATCGCTACTCAACCTTGGATTTTTGAGTGCCATGTATAGAAATTGAGACGAATTCAAATATCTTTGCTGCTGAAGATAACTGACGAGTGGTGCTTTCAGGTGTAAAGAACAGTTTTTCAGAAAGTGAAAAAATTCAAGAAATGAAGTTAAAATGACAGATTTGAGTTTCACCAATTTTTTTTTTTTTAATTTGACATTATTGTCCAGACTCTACCATAGTATGAAACAAACTAATTTGGATGAAGTGGTTTCCATTTTATTAGGCGTGGGATTATTCTAGGCTTCCATCAACTTTGATACTTACGCTCAAAAATTAATTCATTTCGATTTTATCAAGATAAAGATGTGGAAATGATTATTAATAATAGAGAATAGACTGCTTGGTGGCATTAAATAGTATGTCAATAAAATTAACTTTTCATGTAATTAACCCTAGTAAAATTATCAAACTGAAATGTCGATTATCCGACTTGGCACCGATTAATACGAATTCTTGTGATAAATGTCGCAATTGTCCAACATCCAGATTCCAACGAAGTTTCAGAGACCGACAGATATACAGGGAGTAACCAAATAAGTGCAAAATTTCTTAGGATGTGAATCCTTGTCGAAAATTGAAAACATTTCTAACTCCTGTGTTGTGTCCGTAGAAGCAATAGTTTCCTGATGAAAAAATAAAATACAGCATTGTGCATGAACGGATCTTCTGTAAATAGAATTGAAAAAATTTAGTAGGTGGCTGTCACATTTTGTTTGAACAACTTGTGACTTCTGTCGTGGTTTTTTGAAATTATTCCGCTTGTTTCATTCAGTGGTATTTATTTCTTTGTCATGCCGTACACACGTTATACTCCCCGAGAATATGCGCATATGCACTACATTTATGGTGAATGTGGAGGTAGTGCTACTGTTGCAGCAGCGCTTTATGCAGAACGATATCCGATTGCACAATGCCGCTCAGAGAATCGCTGATTTGGGGGCTATAACCTAAAACGCATTTGAAAAGGTTCTTCTTGAAATGATGTCTCTTGCGTACGAGTGGATGGAAAATAACATTTTTGAAATATTAATCAGTGCGATGTTGAATAATCGTTATTGTGGTTTATAGTGTAGGTTGATTTAAAAAAAAAACGTTGAATAAGTATTTACTTTTTTACATCTCATTGTATCGTTTCCTGAAAAACTGTTTGGTACATCTGAAAGCATCACTTATCAGTAATCTTCAGCAGCAAAGATATTTGAATTGGTCTCAATTTGTAGACATGGCACTCAAAAATCCAAGGTGAGGTAGTGATTTTCCAGAAATTTAAAAAATGCTCATGATCTCGAAAACGGTGAGATTTTTACTGAGGTGAAATTCCGATATTCTGAACAGTCATGACCTGGTCTAACACAAGTTTCAATATTGTACAAGGTTTACCGGACACCCTGTGTACAGCAGAAGTATTTTTTAAAGATTTATCACTGCTTTTATGGAAACTTCCTTTGAATTCAGAAGACCTTTACAAAACGTATCTATGAAAAAAGTTAAATGAAAATTAAAAATAGAACAATTCTAGAAATTACTGATTTCACTGCAGATTCCTATGACAAATAGTTATCTAGTTTATAAAAACACTGCTCTGCTTTAAACGAGTTCAGATCTTTCTTTCATATGGCAGTTTTTTATATTGGACAGCAGAAAAGTTTGAAAATATCTGATAAAGAGCATTTAAAAATGAAAAGTTAGAAGAAATAGATAAAATATAGGAATTGAAAAAAATAAATAAAAATGTTGAAAATATTCCATGTTGAATGCTCAGAGAATCATGTATGGAGCAGTCTTGAAGGCAATTATAGAAGTTGCAGAAACAACTTCTATAAATGCGTTTAAGAATCTAAGCTCGAATGCAAAAATTATTTGAAATATTTTTATTCTTCCCATTTCTTATATGAATTCAGTGACTGTCATTTGACTTCTTAATGTTTTTTTTGACGTATTCGCAGCGTGTTTTTTCTCTCATTTCCGATAAAGAACAACATATCAACGTTCACGCGTTGATAATATGGTAAATAATGGAAATTTACCACTGGAGAACTAATTGTTATGTTTTCCACTCTCCTTTATACTTTGCATAATTTTAATGAAATGAACATGTGCTGCTCTTTTGCTCATTTGTTTTTCTTCAGAATTATTCTGTTTTGTGCTGTGAACATTAAAAAATACCTTTATTTAATTTTACAATTCAAGGTGAGTTCACAATATTGTAGTAATGTAGTTTCACATGGTATAAGTGAAAACTAAAGCGTAATTTTACATCTTGATATTACAATAGTCCTCACAATACTCACTGATTATCCATTGTGGATCATGACTTGAATTTTACAGAAGTGTATCACTCAAAAATGGATAAACAAAAGTTTTGAACTCTTTGTGGACAGAAGAATAGAAGTAATTAATTCAATTGAGATTTACTACAAAAACGAAATGAAGACGAATCATTTCATTTGAAATAGTTGTTTAGGTGAATTTGAAACAAATGAAGTTGAAATGAGGCACACCATTAATACTTGTGCCCTTCCCATGGATGGCATTGGACATTTACTCCCATGGAAGGATGCCGAGGTTGACTAAAAAAAACTGTGAAGGTCTTTCCACTCAATCTAATTATATTCTCATCAAAAAGTATTATCTGTATACAAAACAGAATTTTTACTGCTTCGAGCCGAATGAAAATTAAATAGTAGACCACGTTTCATTGAAAACTCACCTATATTATATTTCTGCTTTTCATAGCCACCTGTACGAAGCACGTGAAATATTAACAACACTAAAAATATCTCCACCAAAACCATTTTCATTCAGTTTGACCACAACAGTCGTAAACAAGATGGCACTAGGTTGTTTATATACTTCAAAACAAAATTTATCACCATAGTTTGAGTTTCAACAATTTCTGGACTTTTCTGGATATCCCTCCCGTTGAAGTATAAATCGATTTTGCGTGAGTACATGCGTTTCCTCTAGGGAAATCTTTGGAATAAACGCATATTTTTAGACATACACATGGAAAAACTCGCTGTGTTACTTTCTGACATCTGAGCCCCAAATTAATGGGTTCAGTTTGGCTGCATATTGGTTTTTGTTTGTTTCTTTGGAGCTTTGCCAGAATCCAAACATAACGGAAATGATCAAACGATGTGTATACAAAGCAAAGTATGTAGGTTTATTATAAAATTTCAACAATGAATTCTGCAGAAATAGATTTTTTTATGATTTATTTATTTGGAATCATGAATCGATTTCAGAACAATTAATATTTAGGATGAGTGTATGGATACTATTGAATAAAGTTTGAGAAAAAAACACTATAGTCTGTTTTTTCCTTGTATATTCTTGTATATTCCTCGTTGCTGAGCTCAGTTACCGAAAAAATAATAATGGCACTGAAACTTGGGAAGCATTGTTTGCTTTCACAAAAAATTCAAAGAAGTCCGTCAAGGTAAAGGTACCTGCGACTAATAAACCTCTCAAGGCTGCAGTGCGGAGAATAGCTGCAAAATATGTGTTATAAGATGTTCAAGTGCATCTCGTAGATGCGAATATTCTCCGCAGTTGACCCGGTATACGAACGGATACATGAGCAAAGAGGGTCAAAGAAGGGGGTCGCTAGGTGCAAGGAGAACCAGCTCATCCACAGATGTATCACGCAAGACCCCATGCAGTTTCAATGGCCTGGATCGATAACCGCAAGGAGTTTGATACAATATATATATTTTCCCAGATGCCTTGTAGCACCCGATCGAATGGTGAGATGCACTGGACATCTGGATGCTGATCTGGAGGACTCGCTTCACCATAAGATCTGTTCAAGTCAGTGTCTGCCTCAGCCCAATTCTTTTCTGCTTTTTCCTAATGCCATTGTCCGTTGCACTTAGGAAAACTCGACAGTACAACTGGGGCACCCCCAGTAACCGGAGGCATAATGTCATTTATTTTACATAGATGAACTTAAGAGCCACCATCAGCGCGTCACACCGAATAGTCGAATTTCTTCCTCGCCCCTTCCAGCGGTCAAGAATGGGAGTAAAGATAATGAACTTGATGAACATTGACAACACAGCACCTGTTTATTCTCGATTACAGCGCCATCAGATATAATTTCCCCGATCGTAGAATTCGTTTTTTGCAAAAACCATTGATTCCATGGAAGACATATTTTTTGTATGGGCTCGGTGGTCCCACAAGAATTCCGGAATCTCTCAATTTTTCTAAGTCGTCACATCTTTTATTATTTTTTTATCATAAACAAAAATCACTGAAGTTTCGGAATTTACACAAAAACATTGAGTCATCTGCTAAAGGAAAAAAAAACTGTTGGCGTAAAACCAATTCCCATTTCATGACTCCTTTATTTACATTTCGAGCTGCGGTCAAGACAGAGTCACATTCTAAGCACAATTTTTGTTGACGCTTGTTTCGTGGCAATTATCTGCTTATATACATTGTATATAAGCAGATAATTCAACAGAGACTCAGCTTTGCCGACTTTTGGGTTAATTGGCAACTATTTTCCGCAAAACAAGCGGCAATACAAATTGTGCTCAAAATGTGACCGCAGCTCGAAATGTTAATAACGGAGTCTAGCCGTAATATGTCATTGGTTTTACCACCAAGGTAGTGTTTGCTCTTAAACTGTATGACAGAAATTGAAGTCGATAGGAAAATCAAACAACATTTGAGACAAAAGAACGTTTTTCCTTGTTAACTTGAAAATTTCAAAATAATGAGATCATCATTAAAACAAAAATTTTAAAAATGCCCATCGAAACTATTTCGAAAACATTCAAATTAACGTTATAAATTATGGTACACTTTTTGGGAACTTCATTAAGAATAGAATTCGAAAAATTTATGATGAAAATATTATTAATATTCACAGGGCAACAGATGAAAAAATTGTTTCTGGAGAATAGGGAATATGCATAATTTTTTTAATTTGTTTAATCAATTTTTTAATTCGTTACAACATAGTAAAAAATATAAATACGATTGAAAGTCTTGGAATAAATTTTTAAAATAATATTATAAAATACCGAATGAATTTGACCTATTTGAACGCCTCCATTTTCGCGCGCTGTGGATGACGTCACATGGCGCTATCAGTGTTGTTCTTCTTCAGTGTCGTTCGTTGAAACGTACTCTGATTGCTCTACTTGCTTGAAGTTGATATTTTATAAAAGAATAAGACAAATGCAGTACAAGTGTTAGAGAGAGATGAACATATGTGAAAGTGATCTCGATCAACCAGAGCAGTCTTCAATGAACAAGCCTTTCTATAGTTATGGCCATTGACACTATTGACAGTTATTAATTAGGTTAGGGATTTGCAGTTTTAATCGCTATTACGATAATGGAAAATGCTAAAAAACATTTTATAGGTATTGTCTAGTACCGGAATGCCAAAACACAATGATAAGTACACCAAGTGAGGTAGGTATTTTTTTTTGTTCCAAGAGATGCGAAAATACGTAAACAATGGTGTAAGGTTATGAGAAGAGACAAAGTATTTCCAATATCACATTTACATTGTTGTGAAGATCATTTCAATGTGAGTACATTGTATTTCGATAGTTAACATGAAGTGAATTGATCAGAAGTAAGTTTTGTATGCATAAATGTTTTGTATATACCTGCCTCACCTAAATTACAAAAGGAAAACTATCATTTGATAAACTATTACTACTTATCAGTTCGGGTATTGTCGAATTGTGCTTTGACAAAACCGCTTTCAGTCATTGCTCTTGATAATTTACAATTGTCACATAGACCAAAATCGAACTATGTAATGGAAAACACTACAAATATATAAATAAAAGCAAATTTTCAATGAAAGATGACTAGCACAGTATGAATATCAACACAGATAAATTTCATAACGTGCCATGTGACGTCATTCTTCGTTTCGACCAATGGTGATGCGTTTCACAAATTTGAATTCTGCGCGCTTATTATGCACTTTTTGATTAAAGTTTTATGGAGTTAAATACAAACTAAATGATAAACTAATGGTTTAGGTGTAATTTCAAGACAATAAAGTATATGAGGTAAAAAAAATCAAGTAAATTTAAATCACTTGCATATTCCCTATTGGCTGATTACTTATGCTCGGTATATAAAAACAATTCCACTTGCTAATCGGCGTGCTGAATTTTCCCACATACAATTTGACCAGATCTTTCACTGTGAACTAGAGCAAGCATTTCGAAAACTAAAACCGAAAAGGTCTTCAGTACCTGACAATTTATTCAATGCTATATTTTTGAAGCATGCAAAGATTGTCTAGCGTTCCCAATCTTGATCATTTACAATAAATCTTCCAAAAGTGGTGTATTTCCAAATGGGTTCAAAAAAATGACGCAAATTTTTAATAAAGGCGAAATAAATTAAATAAATAACCATCGAACGGTATTGCAAACAATTTTGAATTTCAATGTCACAATTTTCACTCGGGTTTGAAGGCCTTCAAACCCGAGTGAAAATTGGGACACTGAAAACTCCGGCAGCGAAAAGCCTTAACCATTTTGTCAATTTTGAATTTCGTTCAACAGAAATTTCATATTTTTTCCAAAAATTATATATCAGTTGAACAACATGGATTCACAAGAAAAAAAAATCTTTCCAACTTTCAGAACAAATATTTCTGAATGAATAGATTCTGAAGTAGGAGATTTGAGCCGGTTCTGGGCCTCCTCCCACCACTATGACGTCATCAGTGACCTTGACCTTGACCTTGACCTTGACCTTGACCTTGATCTTGACCTTGACCTTGACCTTGACCTTGACCTTGACCTTGACCTTGACCTTGACCTTGACCTTGACCTTGACCTTGACCTTGACCTTGACCTTGACCTTGACCTTGACCTTGACCTTGACCTTGACCTTGACCTTGTTCTTGATACATATTGTTGGGAGAGATGTTCAGGGTTTGTATTTGACCTTGAGATTTTTTTTTAATTTTCATACACGGACAACTACTTTTTCCAAGTACGTATATCTCTACCTGCATGTCTCTGCTACTGTGTATGATCCTTATGTGTAGAGTACACATAGAACTATATACCAAAGTATAGAGACGGTACACGTCCGCACACCATGGAGATCCAGCCAGATATGTAACCTGTGGTTCCTCTCTCGTGATGTTTACCAGGCGATGGTAGTGGGGGAAGAGGTCGCGTGACGTCAGTGCTAACCGCACGACGATCCACTGATGTGTGTCAGATACTCGCTCTCGACACGGTGGGTCCGCTGACGTCACACACCCATACAGTGTGGTGATGTAGCGACTACTATTTACTCTCCGTCCTCTATCGATGCGATGCAAACTCGCGCATGGTGGGGTCTTTGCAACACACACGCGGTGCATAAGTCTGTGGTGGGGGTGGTTCACTATCTATTATGAAAGAAGTGGGTATGGTGATATGAAATCAGAAGTTGTATACCTAGCAGTCGAGTAGTTAGCAAGAGAAGAGAAGTTGTTCCGTTCCTGCACTTCATCTTCATGTGTGACTTTCGTGTGTAGTCACTATAAACTGTCTAGTTTGTAAGAGTACATGGGAAAACCATGTGTCTTTTACCGATATTTCCCTTACTTGTGAAACTATTGAAAATTGATTATCAACAAATGTAGGCTTTATTTTATCACTCTTTTAACGTTTCGAGTGGTGGTGGCGATGGGCTCTACTGTGTGGCAATGACCTTGAGATGTCCTTGAGATTACTTTGTAATTTGGTGGTTGTTTGACCTTGATGTAGATTTTTTGTAGTGTTCTGGGTTTGAGTTTGACCTTGGCGTGACATTGGGATTTGTTCATACACGGTTATGATGACGAGGCATGTTTCGAATACCTCCAAGTGTTGCCACTACTTATGACCTGTGTACTGTAATTGTGATGGAGTACTTGAGTACTTATTACCTTCATGTCTTGCAACTGTGTACGATCATATGTACTCCAGACTTGCTACTGCGTATGACTTTCATGTGTACACACAAGTGAACATGAAAATCTGAAGTAGCAAATTCGAGAATGCACACGTCTGCACACCACGGAGCTCCCGTCAGATATGCAAACTCTGAACTGTTCACGCTCAGCCCTCTCTGTATCGATGCGGTGTTGGTGCGAACTGGACATAAAACCGGTTCTGGATCTCCTTCCACCACCATCAGTGACCTTGAAAAATCGTCTTGGTACATAGGTACCTGTGTGCGGGTCTATGACCTTAGCATACCAATGACAGGGTTTTGAAGTTTTGTGTTTGACCTTGATGTATAGTGTTGGTTCAGGCTCAGGGTTAGTGTGTCGACCTTGTGATGTCATTGTGATGACTTGGAATTTTTTTCATACTCGGTCAAGTACTTTTTCCAAGTACATATATTTTTTTCACCAACATGTCTTGCATATCCTTCATGTTTACTTACTCTGCTATTGTGTATGATTCTTATATGTGAAGTACAAATATAAAATATATACTGAAGTTTAGTTCTGGTACCTCACGTCTGCACAGCACGGAGATCCAGTCAGACATGTGAACTCTGATTCCTCTTCCGTGATGTATGGCTTGCGATGGTGGTGGGGGGAGAGGTCGCGTGACGTCAGCGCTATGCGCACTACGATCCACTGGTGTCAGGCCCTCGCTCTCGACATGGTGGGGTGGGTCCGCTGACGTCACACACCCATATGCTGCGATGCAGCGACCACTATTTACTCTCCGTCCCCGATCAATGCAGTGCAAAATCACGCATGGTGGGGGCTTTAGATCGAACACGCGGTGCATAAGTCGGTGGTGGGGGTGGTTCACTATCTATTATAAAAGAAGTGGGTAGGTGAAATGATATCAGATGTTTTATACCTAGCAGTCGAGCGGTTACTATTGTTTTCATTGGGGTAATTTTTTACATTCTAGTTAAAACTGACTGTTTTAACTAGAACTTGAAGCAATATTTGAGTGAAACATAATTTTGTACCAGGATAAATATTAATTTTCCACTGGTTTTGTATAAAGATGTCGTTTATCGTCATTGAATGATAGGGCTACCTTATTCCTTATTTCAGTGAACTTATCATGCGAGTAGCTTCTAAACGAATTCGTCTTCAATCGTTTAGTTGTTATTTGATCAAATTATTTGCGTTTGCAGTTGATTTACTCCATTACGAGCGTACCGTTGATGTAAATTTCCAAAATATGTGTCAAAATTATGCACAAGTTGAAATCTCAAATTTTACAATGAAAAACGTCTGCATTCGAGAAGAATACAATGAAATTCATTACATGTTTGCTTGGACATATGCCTACAATAAATCACGAAGTAAATTTTGGAAGTATTGATCAAAGTCGCTTCAAGCGGTGTTTGCTGAGAAGATATTGGCACCTAATCTGATTGAAGAGCATAGGAGAAATATTTATAAATCAAGATTATTCAACTGGAATCTTGATGATGAGAAAAACTGACGATTTATTTCTTATTGTTGCATTTCTACCAGTAAAAGTATGCCTTATTCGATTTTTTCTTCCAAAATCCTGCTACGTGTTGATTATATTATTTTTTGTGGAAAACTTTTCATCACATTTTCTCATTTTGTAGGTGCATTTTACGGGAAATTTCAGACATTTCTTATGTAATGGTTTCCCCAAACCAACGCGGAACGCGGGACGAGAGCAGGAACTGGATGAACGCGAGACTAAATTCGATAGTAGGATATATAAAAATGCATACCAGTGCGATTATTCGTATTCCTAAATGCAGGCAAACAGCGAAATATATTTGGTTTGCTCCGTGCACTGTTTTTCTAGCAATTCGCACAGGTCCCATTTTCCATTCCCGCTCCCGCGTCACGCTTTGGTTTGAGAAAACCTTTACACTTGTTTCTTTGTCACGTACGTTATTTTATATACTACGTATGTCATTTTATGCCCCACGTACGTCATTTTATGCCTAACATCAAATTTTTATGGAATGCGGTTTGGTAGCGGTCGTACGTTTGAGATGTTCAAGGCCGAATTCATAGTGTCCCAAAGAAGTTTTTAACCCTTCCTTTCATCACAATATAGCGGAAATGAAGACTTGCGTGAAAACTTGTGTAAAGTTGGAAATAGAGTTGCTCCGCGGATGTCTCCATTGCCCAATAAAGGAATGTTTGCTACATATTATGAATATACTCATCGTGGCAATAAACGTAAGAATCACACGAAATCAATTGACAGAAATTGAAGAACGTGATCAAATCATGCAAAAGTACCGCGATAATCTGATGTCAACAAAAACTACAAGACCGTTCTCCAATAAGCGTTATAGTTGGTTGAAGGATGCTAATAATTTTTATAGATGAAATGTCCAAATCCTATCAGTTTGTGGTTGGAAATTCGTGAATTATATTCAAATATTTGCTATAAATTTTGATTCGTCGTCAGTGCAACACCGTTTCAGTGAAATGATCTGTCATATTAATTTGATGACATCATTCAGAAGCATCAACATTATGACCGAAGGTCATAAAACATAACCCCAATGTCGTGTGTCAGAACTGGCTCTGATTCACTACTTTTTCAAACGTCCAGCACCGGTTATTATCTACTACTGATTCAAAATAAACTAAACTCGTAGAGTGCACCCAAAGGCGTTGCCTGTGCGGGTGAACGACGACTATTATTATCATTTGCTGTGGTGCTCCGGAGCGACTTAGTGATTTTTGTTGGCATATTCACGTTTCAGCTATAGGTAAACCTGAAAAACCTACAGCACCACCCCGAGTGGTCATTGCGCACTCCAATTAAGCGCCAGACTTCGGGATTGGCATCTAGGTAACTCACATCATCTAACGATTACTATGAAACTCCAAGGAAAATTTGAAAAATTCTCTCGAACGCAGGCAGAAGTTTACAACGGCATACTCTATCCGTTGCAGGACCGACCACCTTAAATATGAATATGAATTGCCGTAAGACGTGTTTATTTTATAGATATAGAGTATGATAGTCGAATAAAACATAAAATAAATTAGGAAAACACAAGAGCAGTTGAATATAATGTCTTTATTGAAGTTCAACTCATGTTTAAAAAAAAAATTGTTGTTTAAAATTGTTTTTTCCGTTAACCAGCTGTCGTCCCCTTACGAACGGTAGCACTCAGAAGTTGAAACTTGTGCGAGCCAAGGATTAACGAGGTCTTACCTTTTTACGTGCGATTCCTAGCACTTTCTCGGGCCATCAGAAAAAGTTCTGCAGTCGCTAGGGTTTGAACCTTTGACTTGCAGCCAGAGTGCTATTGAAACAATGTCGCTTTAACCACTCGGCTACCTGGCCCCGTGTGTCATTTGTGTGTTGGAAAAATATGTTGTATGGCGACTATTAAACCAAGCTAAAGAGGTTTTTTCCTCCACAAAATAAAGGACGCAAGTGGTCTATACTGATTTTTTGAGATGGCTCGTTAATGAAAACCTTGGTTTTCGCCCCAGCAAAATCGCTTTGTGGAATTTTTTAAAAAAGAAATGGTGAAAAAAATAACAACTTTTTTGTTTTTTTGGATTATTCAAGAAATCGTTTTACAGTCGAGATAACTTTTGTAGAGAATTATAAAACCCATAAAACAGTTATTTATACGACCAGATCGGTGCATTTTCCACTGAGAAATTCCAAGAAAACCTCGAAAAAATGCCATAACTCAATTTTTTTATTTTTATAAATCTGTAGCGGGACAAACAATATTTCGGAAACTGATAGATAATAACATGTGGTTCAACTGTGTGGAAGATGTTTTCTGTCCGATGCGTAGTTTTTACACAATCGCGTTATAAACAATTTAAGGGCAAATCTTTCTAAATGCTCCGATTTAAGGGAAATAGTCGTATTCAAATTCTGTATACGGCATCTGAAAGTAGAGGTCAATATCTACAATTTCTATATTTTCACCTGAGAGGTGGGAAATGTGTTGAAAATGTCCCTGAAAGTTACCCTAAATGCTTCAAAGTGCACCCGAAGTCGGCAGAACTCAACTCGAGTTGAGTTCGGGCGACTTCGGGTGACTTCGGACGGAATTTGAAGCGTTTCGATCAACTTTCAGTGACATTTTCAACACATCAAATATTATTCATGGAATCGTTTTACAGTCAATGGAACTTTTGTAGAGATTTATAAAACCTACAAAATGGATTATCATAGTCCGAATCGGTGCATTTTTCACTGAGAAATCAAGGAAAACCTCGAAAAAAAAGATCATTCTCCAATTTTTCTTCATTTTTATAAATCTGAAGCGGGACAAACAATATTGCGGAAACTGATAGATAATAATATGTGGTTCAACTGTGCGGAAGATGTTTTCTGTCCGATGTGTAGTTTTTGTACAATCGCGTTATAAAAAATTTGAGGGCAAATCTTTATGAATGCGTGGATTTAAGGAAAATCGTCGTATTGAAATTCTGTATAAGGCATCTGGAAGTAGAGGTCAATATCTACAATTTGTATATTTTAAATTTCCACCTGAGAGGTGGGAAATGTGTTGAAAATGTCACTGGAAGTTACTCTTAATGCTTCAAAGTGCACCCGAAGTCGCCAGAACTCAACTCAAGTTGAGTTTGGACGACTTCAGGTGAGTTCGAACGTACTTTGAAGCGTTTTTATCAACTTTAAGTGACATTTTCAACACATTTCCCACTCTGTACAGTTGAACCACATATTATTATTTATCAGTTTCCGTAATATTGTTTGTCCAGCTCCAGATTTATAAAAATTATGAATTTTAGAAAAAAAGTCTTCTTTTCGAGGATTCTCCGAATTTTCTCAGTGAAAAATGCACCGATCTGGTCGTATAAAAAACAATTTGTGGGTTTTATAATCCTCTACAAAAGTTCTATTGGCTGTAAATCGATTCCTCCAGTACTTTTTTTGAGATATTAGCAAAAAAGTTTTCATTCTTTTCACATTTTCTTGTTCAAAAAATTCCACAAAGCGATTTTGCTGGGACGAAATCCGGGGTTTTCATTTACGAACTATCTTATAAAAAGTAGTATAGGCCGTTTGCGTCTTTTATTTTGTGTGGAAAGAGCCTCTTGTTTTTAGCTAGAGCTTGGCCTATATAACTATACGGGAAAAACGTGAAATATAGTTTTTTATTGTCCAAAGATTGCCCAAAGGATTCTCAGAGAATTTCCAAAGTGTGATAAATGGGTTAGGTTCTATTTCAAAGAATTTCCAAAATGTGATAAATGATTTAGACAATTTTCAGTGAACTTTTATTAGGAAAAGCAATTGCATCACTACAACATCATTTTATCCCCATTTTAGTTTATTTTTTTTTAAATATTTTTGCTTTTTTCTATGAGTTTACCTCAAAGTTTTTTTAGAATAATGCATCATCCAAATGTCTACACGAATGAGACGTGAAAAAGCATATGAAAAATTCTTAACTATTCTACTTCAAATCAACTATTTACAATCTACTTATAAGTGCCTATAAAGGTAGAATTCAAATATTGATTGTATTTTCTGAAAAAAGATAAGTTGAAATCTAAATATATGCATACAATATATATGGATTATCCAGTCTGGTATCTGATTTGCAAGCGAAAAATCTCACAGGCCATGTCTTTGAATATGATAATTTTTCATGAAATGTTTCAAAAATGTACAGGGAGTGTGTGGAAAAAACACTTCAAAAAATTATTCCAGAAATATATTTTATAATAGATAAATAGAAAAAATACAAAATAAAATATTACTTATATCAACAAATCACTCTTTATCGCTCTCAAAAGCCTTATCAAGGTCTTCCTGCCATTGTTTATGTACAATTCTGATTTCTTCGTATTCATTCACGGATTGTTGAAGCTCCATTTCAGCTTGTTGAAGGCATTCAGTGGTAGGAATATGATTCAATTCAATCTCCTTTTGCAAATTCTCGGACTCCTTTTGCAACTCGGAGATTTTCAACTCTAAACAAACTATTTTGTCATGGATTTTATTTTTTTCAATAATTTTTCCACGGATACAAGTATCCATTTCTTCGTAACGATGAACTGATAGTTTGGCATCAATAATCCTTTGTTTGCTTAATTTCTTCTTCACTATATATTCCTGAACGGGTTGGAATGATAATATTGACGTTTTAGACTTCACTTCATATGTCCCAGAAGTCGAGGGCCTCGAAATAATGATTGGTTCGATGAGTTTTTTTTTCTTCATTGGTACTTGGCGAATTTTATTGGATAGTTTTTTCACAATTTTCTCCTTTTCTTCATTGATCTTGATTGATGTTGCAGGCATAAGATCGTCATCTATCATAGTAAGATCAATGTAGTTATCTTGATTAGGCTCTGCAGCTGTAGGCGAAGTCATCTTTAGGAACTCGTTCATATTTATGGTATACAATTCATTTGAGTATTCACAATCATAAGTCTGTTGGTCTTGATTCACTATTGCCACGGAAGATTCCTTGGATTGAACAGTTTCACTACGTAACAGAATATTTTCCAAAATAACGATTGGACCCATTTTTTACAATTCAAATAATATTTAAAGTCAAATTAAACTGATCTAAAGTTAAAGAACTGTGAACTATTCAACACAAGTTAATTCATTTTATAACCATCTCAACCATTATGTAGAAACGCCCACGAAAGAAGTAGGAAGAATCCAACCCCAAAACGATAAAAAATAGAGTATCAACCACTAGATGTATTGCATGTATGAGCTTTATCTAAAATTATTTCACCAATCGAGGGGCTTCTTCGACAGCATTATAATTCGTTTTTCTTAAACATTTGAAATTTATTTTGAAATATCGATAGCATCCCTAAGGAACATTGTACTTTTTAGCGTAGAATATTCTACCCAAAGACAATCAAGTGAATTTTAACGAATTATTTCAGTGATCTGAGTTTCATTTTGAAATTTATTTTGAAATATCGATAGCATCCCTAAGGAACATTGTACTTTTTAGCGTAGAATATTCTACCCAAAGACAATCAAGTGAATTTTAACGAATTATTTCAGTGATCTGAGTTTCATTATTCATTATTTTTGGTGTATTACTCTATCGATTTGGCTGTGAAATCTAAGATAAAGAGTATCGAAAATTTGAAAATAATATATTTTTTAAAACTCTTGAGGAAAAAATGAAACTTGGTGCACTAATCTAAGTTCATCAATATGATACCTAATTAACAAAAATCATATGCATGTGAGTATGGTCCGTGGTGGAGGGCGGGTAAAGCGATTACCTTATAATCCATAGGTCGAAGTTTCGAAGCCCAGCGCGATCACCGGACAGCTGAGCATTACTCGTTAGGGTGCAGCCGATTGATGGAAATAACAATTACAACAATCTACAACGTCAAATAATTCGACGACTGAAAAACCAAAGTTTCACAATATTCACTATGTTTTCTATTCTCCAAACAATGAATGTTCAGGAGATTATAATTCCGATTTCAAGACTGCACCTACTATTTTAATTTTGAATATAAAAATAAGGCTGTCTTTCTTCTGGTAAGCTATAAATTAGATGGTCCTACGTATCTAGCATGAAAAAAAGGGTTCTGAGAGGTAGGAATTCAAACCGTAAGTTTGAAGGCAATAAATGTCAACCGTAACATGGACTCAAAAGCTTTTCGATAGGTACCAAAAATGCCGACCCACTGTCCATATAATGAATCGTTAAAACTCGTAAAGGACTTAACGAGCGATGATACCCTTGAAAAGACCGACATTTTCAATCTATGGAAATAATTGCGATACGTGTTTGATTCAAATTTTTAAACAATAACCATACCAATACCATTTGATATCAATGGTTAAAAACTTTTTTTTAAGTTCTGTCTAAGGTTTTTAGAATTTAGTTTCAAAGTTATATGCGAAGTTAAAATTTATAAATTAAGAAAATTGAAAACTGCATTTTTTATAAAATTTTCCGATCTCAACAAAAATATTATTTTATTAACAAGTCTCGAATATAACCTATCAAATTTTATAACAACGAGAACATTGTTTCTCGGAAGAATGTCATTTGTTTTCTTTCCAAAATAGTGCAATGTGATGTAATATCGACAAAAATGCCTCTCAAAACTTAATTTTCTGTTTCACACCAACAGCTGCTTCAATTTGCGTTAGCTGTATTTGATTTATAAGAAGCATAAAACGAGTGAAATCACTTGAAAATTACTACGAGATCAGTCAAAATCCCTTTCTCTCCACACCATCTCACAAAGTGGAAAGTTTTTTGCAAATATCTGTCAGAAAACAACTACTTCCCCCTTCGAACATTGAAAAACATCTAATTTCTATTTGTACTATGCCCCTCCAAGAGGATACTAGAATTTTAAGCTTATTCTAGAATTGATAAATCGAGATAACTGATATTAGCATTTTTCAAAAAAATTAAAATACAATGGAAATAGAAAGGAAATATATTGGAAATAGAATGGAAATAGAATGGAACTGGAAAGGAAATGGGTTTGTCCATTTTTAATGCATTTCAAATGGGGCATATGTAATTCTTTGAAATCTCAGTGTTTTCTTCACAGTTCCTGCAAATTGTCAGAATCATGCTACTTTCAATTATATTTAGGCTCCTTTCTCATTTAAAGGCTGCGATATCCACTACGCCAAATACTTCATAAAAAACAGGAAATAGATTTACATGGTGTTAAGTACGTTGACAAACTTCGGGAGGTGATTCTTTGAAAGTTTTCAGGAAGAAAAGTTCATATAAACATGTCCCAAACAGCTTGGTTTTCGAGGTACAGGGTGATAAACATTTTTTTTCTTTCTTTTTTTTGGAGTTAACTTTGACATTTTCGACAATAATCAGTTGAAATTGTGCAAGTATAATACATTCCTCGTTTTTCCTATGTCAAGCCTTGCTCAACCCTTCAGAAATTTTTTCCGCCAGAAAAATATTCTGAAGTGAAAGGAGGACCCTGTGAGTTATTTGAGAAATGAACCATTTTGTATCTTGCGTACTAATGAATGTATTATACTTGCACAATTTCAACTGATTATTGTCGAAAATGTCAAAGTTAACTCCAAAAAAAAGAAAGAAAAAAATTTTTATCACCCTGTACCTCGAAAACCAAGCTGTTTGGGACATGTTTATATGAACTTTTCTTCCTGAAAACTTTCAAAGAATCACCTCCCGAAGTTTGTCAACGTACTTAACACCATGTAAATCTATTTCCTGTTTTATATGAAGTATTTGGCGTAGTGGATATCGCAGCCTTTAAATGAGAAAGGAGCCTAAATATAATTGAAAGTAGCATGATTCTGACAATTTGCAGGAACTGTGAAGAAAACACTGAGATTTCAAAGAATTACATATGCCCCATTTGAAATGCATTAAAAATGGACAAACCCATTTCCTTTCCAGTTCCATTCTATTTCCATTCTATTTCCAATATATTTCCTTTCTATTTCCATTGTATTTTAATTTTTTTGAAAAATGCTAATATCAGTTATCTCGATTTATCAATTCTAGAATAAGCTTAAAATTCTAGTATCCTCTTGGAGGGGCATAGTACAAATAGAAATTAGATGTTTTTCAATGTTCGAAGGGGGAAGTAGTTGTTTTCTGACAGATATTTGCAAAAAACTTTCCACTTTGTGAGATGGTGTGGAGAGAAAGGGATTTTGACTGATCTCGTAGTAATTTTCAAGTGATTTCACTCGTTTTATGCTTCTTATAAATCAAATACAGCTAACGCAAATTGAAGCAGCTGTTGGTGTGAAACAGAAAATTAAGTTTTGAGAGGCATTTTTGTCGATATTACATCACATTGCACTATTTTGGAAAGAAAACAAATGACATTCTTCCGAGAAACAATGTTCTCGTTGTTATAAAATTTGATAGGTTATATTCGAGACTTGTTAATAAAATAATATTTTTGTTGAGATCGGAAAATTTTATAAAAAATGCAGTTTTCAATTTTCTTAATTTATAAATTTTAACTTCGCATATAACTTTGAAACTAAATTCTAAAAACCTTAGACAGAACTTAAAAAAAAGTTTTTAACCATTGATATCAAATGGTATTGGTATGGTTATTGTTTAAAAATTTGAATCAAACACGTATCGCAATTATTTCCATAGATTGAAAATGTCGGTCTTTTCAAGGGTATCATCGCTCGTTAAGTCCTTTACGAGTTTTAACGATTCATTATATGGACAGTGGGTCGGCATTTTTGGTACCTATCGAAAAGCTTTTGAGTCCATGTTACGGTTGACATTTATTGCCTTCAAACTTACGGTTTGAATTCCTACCTCTCAGAACCCTTTTTTTCATGCTAGATACGTAGGACCATCTAATTTATAGCTTACCAGAAGAAAGACAGCCTTATTTTTATATTCAAAATTAAAATAGTAGGTGCAGTCTTGAAATCGGAATTATAATCTCCTGAACATTCATTGTTTGGAGAATAGAAAACATAGTGAATATTGTGAAACTTTGGTTTTTCAGTCGTCGAATTATTTGACGTTGTAGATTGTTGTAATTGTTATTTCCATCAATCGGCTGCACCCTAACGAGTAATGCTCAGCTGTCCGGTGATCGCGCTGGGCTTCGAAACTTCGACCTATGGATTATAAGGTAATCGCTTTACCCGCCCTCCACCACGGACCATACTCACATGCATATGATTTTTGTTAATTAGGTATCATATTGATGAACTTAGATTAGTGCACCAAGTTTCATTTTTTCCTCAAGAGTTTTAAAAAATATATTATTTTCAAATTTTCGATACTCTTTATCTTAGATTTCACAGCCAAATCGATAGAGTAATACACCAAAAATAATGAATAATGAAACTCAGATCACTGAAATAATTCGTTAAAATTCACTTGATTGTCTTTGGGTAGAATATTCTACGCTAAAAAGTACAATGTTCCTTAGGGATGCTATCGATATTTCAAAATAAATTTCAAAATGAAACTCAGATCACTGAAATAATTCGTTAAAATTCACTTGATTGTCTTTGGGTAGAATATTCTACGCTAAAAAGTACAATGTTCCTTAGGGATGCTATCGATATTTCAAAATAAATTTCAAATGTTTAAGAAAAACGAATTATAATGCTGTCGAAGAAGCCCCTCGATTGGTGAAATAATTTTAGATAAAGCTCATACATGCAATACATCTAGTGGTTGATACTCTATTTTTTATCGTTTTGGGGTTGGATTCTTCCTACTTCTTTCGTGGGCGTTTCTACATAATGGTTGAGATGGTTATAAAATGAATTAACTTGTGTTGAATAGTTCACAGTTCTTTAACTTTAGATCAGTTTAATTTGACTTTAAATATTATTTGAATTGTAAAAAATGGGTCCAATCGTTATTTTGGAAAATATTCTGTTACGTAGTGAAACTGTTCAATCCAAGGAATCTTCCGTGGCAATAGTGAATCAAGACCAACAGACTTATGATTGTGAATACTCAAATGAATTGTATACCATAAATATGAACGAGTTCCTAAAGATGACTTCGCCTACAGCTGCAGAGCCTAATCAAGATAACTACATTGATCTTACTATGATAGATGACGATCTTATGCCTGCAACATCAATCAAGATCAATGAAGAAAAGGAGAAAATTGTGAAAAAACTATCCAATAAAATTCGCCAAGTACCAATGAAGAAAAAAAAACTCATCGAACCAATCATTATTTCGAGGCCCTCGACTTCTGGGACATATGAAGTGAAGTCTAAAACGTCAATATTATCATTCCAACCCGTTCAGGAATATATAGTGAAGAAGAAATTAAGCAAACAAAGGATTATTGATGCCAAACTATCAGTTCATCGTTACGAAGAAATGGATACTTGTATCCGTGGAAAAATTATTGAAAAAAATAAAATCCATGACAAAATAGTTTGTTTAGAGTTGAAAATCTCCGAGTTGCAAAAGGAGTCCGAGAATTTGCAAAAGGAGATTGAATTGAATCATATTCCTACCACTGAATGCCTTCAACAAGCTGAAATGGAGCTTCAACAATCCGTGAATGAATACGAAGAAATCAGAATTGTACATAAACAATGGCAGGAAGACCTTGATAAGGCTTTTGAGAGCGATAAAGAGTGATTTGTTGATATAAGTAATATTTTATTTTGTATTTTTTCTATTTATCTATTATAAAATATATTTCTGGAATAATTTTTTGAAGTGTTTTTTCCACACACTCCCTGTACATTTTTGAAACATTTCATGAAAAATTATCATATTCAAAGACATGGCCTGTGAGATTTTTCGCTTGCAAATCAGATACCAGACTGGATAATCCATATATATTGTATGCATATATTTAGATTTCAACTTATCTTTTTTCAGAAAATACAATCAATATTTGAATTCTACCTTTATAGGCACTTATAAGTAGATTGTAAATAGTTGATTTGAAGTAGAATAGTTAAGAATTTTTCATATGCTTTTTCACGTCTCATTCGTGTAGACATTTGGATGATGCATTATTCTAAAAAAACTTTGAGGTAAACTCATAGAAAAAAGCAAAAATATTTAAAAAAAATAAACTAAAATGGGGATAAAATGATGTTGTAGTGATGCAATTGCTTTTCCTAATAAAAGTTCACTGAAAATTGTCTAAATCATTTATCACATTTTGGAAATTCTTTGAAATAGAACCTAACCCATTTATCACACTTTGGAAATTCTCTGAGAATCCTTTGGGCAATCTTTGGACAATAAAAAACTATATTTCACGTTTTTCCCGTATAGTTATATAGGCCAAGCTCTAGCTAAAAACAAGAGGCTCTTTCCACACAAAATAAAAGACGCAAACGGCCTATACTACTTTTTATAAGATAGTTCGTAAATGAAAACCCCGGATTTCGTCCCAGCAAAATCGCTTTGTGGAATTTTTTGAACAAGAAAATGTGAAAAGAATGAAAACTTTTTTGCTAATATCTCAAAAAAAGTACTGGAGGAATCGATTTACAGCCAATAGAACTTTTGTAGAGGATTATAAAAGCCACAAATTGTTTTTTATACGACCAGATCGGTGCATTTTTCACTGAGAAAATTCGGAGAATCCTCGAAAAGAAGACTTTTTTTCTAAAATTCATAATTTTTATAAATCTGGAGCTGGACAAACAATATTACGGAAACTGATAAATAATAATATGTGGTTCAACTGTACAGAGTGGGAAATGTGTTGAAAATGTCACTTAAAGTTGATAAAAACGCTTCAAAGTACGTTCGAACTCACCTGAAGTCGTCCAAACTCAACTTGAGTTGAGTTCTGGCGACTTCGGGTGCACTTTGAAGCATTAAGAGTAACTTCCAGTGACATTTTCAACACATTTCCCACCTCTCAGGTGGAAATTTAAAATATACAAATTGTAGATATTGACCTCTACTTCCAGATGCCTTATACAGAATTTCAATACGACGATTTTCCTTAAATCCACGCATTCATAAAGATTTGCCCTCAAATTTTTTATAACGCGATTGTACAAAAACTACACATCGGACAGAAAACATCTTCCGCACAGTTGAACCACATATTATTATCTATCAGTTTCCGCAATATTGTTTGTCCCGCTTCAGATTTATAAAAATGAAGAAAAATTGGAGAATGATCTTTTTTTTCGAGGTTTTCCTTGATTTCTCAGTGAAAAATGCACCGATTCGGACTATGATAATCCATTTTGTAGGTTTTATAAATCTCTACAAAAGTTCCATTGACTGTAAAACGATTCCATGAATAATATTTGATGTGTTGAAAATGTCACTGAAAGTTGATCGAAACGCTTCAAATTCCGTCCGAAGTCACCCGAAGTCGCCCGAACTCAACTCGAGTTGAGTTCTGCCGACTTCGGGTGCACTTTGAAGCATTTAGGGTAACTTTCAGGGACATTTTCAACACATTTCCCACCTCTCAGGTGAAAATATAGAAATTGTAGATATTGACCTCTACTTTCAGATGCCGTATACAGAATTTGAATACGACTATTTCCCTTAAATCGGAGCATTTAGAAAGATTTGCCCTTAAATTGTTTATAACGCGATTGTGTAAAAACTACGCATCGGACAGAAAACATCTTCCACACAGTTGAACCACATGTTATTATCTATCAGTTTCCGAAATATTGTTTGTCCCGCTACAGATTTATAAAAATAAAAAAATTGAGTTATGGCATTTTTTCGAGGTTTTCTTGGAATTTCTCAGTGGAAAATGCACCGATCTGGTCGTATAAATAACTGTTTTATGGGTTTTATAATTCTCTACAAAAGTTATCTCGACTGTAAAACGATTTCTTGAATAATCCAAAAAAACAAAAAAGTTGTTATTTTTTTCACCATTTCTTTTTTAAAAAATTCCACAAAGCGATTTTGCTGGGGCGAAAACCAAGGTTTTCATTAACGAGCCATCTCAAAAAATCAGTATAGACCACTTGCGTCCTTTATTTTGTGGAGGAAAAAACCTCTTTAGCTTGGTTTAATAGTCGCCATACAACATATTTTTCCAACACACAAATGACACACGGGGCCAGGTAGCCGAGTGGTTAAAGCGACATTGTTTCAATAGCACTCTGGCTGCAAGTCAAAGGTTCAAACCCTAGCGACTGCAGAACTTTTTCTGATGGCCCGAGAAAGTGCTAGGAATCGCACGTAAAAAGGTAAGACCTCGTTAATCCTTGGCTCGCACAAGTTTCAACTTCTGAGTGCTACCGTTCGTAAGGGGACGACAGCTGGTTAACGGAAAAAACAATTTTAAACAACAATTTTTTTTTTAAACATGAGTTGAACTTCAATAAAGACATTATATTCAACTGCTCTTGTGTTTTCCTAATTTATTTTATGTTTTATTCGACTATCATACTCTATATCTATAAAATAAACACGTCTTACGGCAATTCATATTCATATTTAAGGTGGTCGGTCCTGCAACGGATAGAGTATGCCGTTGTAAACTTCTGCCTGCGTTCGAGAGAATTTTTCAAATTTTCCTTGGAGTTTCATAGTAATCGTTAGATGATGTGAGTTACCTAGATGCCAATCCCGAAGTCTGGCGCTTAATTGGAGTGCGCAATGACCACTCGGGGTGGTGCTGTAGGTTTTTCAGGTTTACCTATAGCTGAAACGTGAATATGCCAACAAAAATCACTAAGTCGCTCCGGAGCACCACAGCAAATGATAATAATAGTCGTCGTTCACCCGCACAGGCAACGCCTTTGGGTGCACTCTACGAGTTTAGTTTATTTTGAATCAGTAGTAGATAATAACCGGTGCTGGACGTTTGAAAAAGTAGTGAATCAGAGCCAGTTCTGACACACGACATTGGGGTTATGTTTTATGACCTTCGGTCATAATGTTGATGCTTCTGAATGATGTCATCAAATTAATATGACAGATCATTTCACTGAAACGGTGTTGCACTGACGACGAATCAAAATTTATAGCAAATATTTGAATATAATTCACGAATTTCCAACCACAAACTGATAGGATTTGGACATTTCATCTATAAAAATTATTAGCATCCTTCAACCAACTATAACGCTTATTGGAGAACGGTCTTGTAGTTTTTGTTGACATCAGATTATCGCGGTACTTTTGCATGATTTGATCACGTTCTTCAATTTCTGTCAATTGATTTCGTGTGATTCTTACGTTTATTGCCACGATGAGTATATTCATAATATGTAGCAAACATTCCTTTATTGGGCAATGGAGACATCCGCGGAGCAACTCTATTTCCAACTTTACACAAGTTTTCACGCAAGTCTTCATTTCCGCTATATTGTGATGAAAGGAAGGGTTAAAAACTTCTTTGGGACACTATGAATTCGGCCTTGAACATCTCAAACGTACGACCGCTACCAAACCGCATTCCATAAAAATTTGATGTTAGGCATAAAATGACGTACGTGGGGCATAAAATGACATACGTAGTATATAAAATAACGTACGTGACAAAGAAACAAGTGTAAAGGTTTTCTCAAACCAAAGCGTGACGCGGGAGCGGGAATGGAAAATGGGACCTGTGCGAATTGCTAGAAAAACAGTGCACGGAGCAAACCAAATATATTTCGCTGTTTGCCTGCATTTAGGAATACGAATAATCGCACTGGTATGCATTTTTATATATCCTACTATCGAATTTAGTCTCGCGTTCATCCAGTTCCTGCTCTCGTCCCGCGTTCCGCGTTGGTTTGGGGAAACCATTACATAAGAAATGTCTGAAATTTCCCGTAAAATGCACCTACAAAATGAGAAAATGTGATGAAAAGTTTTCCACAAAAAATAATATAATCAACACGTAGCAGGATTTTGGAAGAAAAAATCGAATAAGGCATACTTTTACTGGTAGAAATGCAACAATAAGAAATAAATCGTCAGTTTTTCTCATCATCAAGATTCCAGTTGAATAATCTTGATTTATAAATATTTCTCCTATGCTCTTCAATCAGATTAGGTGCCAATATCTTCTCAGCTTCTTCAAAACACCGCTTGAAGCGACTTTGATCAATACTTCCAAAATTTACTTCGTGATTTATTGTAGGCATATGTCCAAGCAAACATGTAATGAATTTCATTGTATTCTTCTCGAATGCAGACGTTTTTCATTGTAAAATTTGAGATTTCAACTTGTGCATAATTTTGACACATATTTTGGAAATTTACATCAACGGTACGCTCGTAATGGAGTAAATCAACTGCAAACGCAAATAATTTGATCAAATAACAACTAAACGATTGAAGACGAATTCGTTTAGAAGCTACTCGCATGATAAGTTCACTGAAATAAGGAATAAGGTAGCCCTATCATTCAATGACGATAAACGACATCTTTATACAAAACCAGTGGAAAATTAATATTTATCCTGGTACAAAATTATGTTTCACTCAAATATTGCTTCAAGTTCTAGTTAAAACAGTCAGTTTTAACTAGAATGTAAAAAATTACCCCAATGAAAACAATAGTAACCGCTCGACTGCTAGGTATAAAACATCTGATATCATTTCACCTACCCACTTCTTTTATAATAGATAGTGAACCACCCCCACCACCGACTTATGCACCGCGTGTTCGATCTAAAGCCCCCACCATGCGTGATTTTGCACTGCATTGATCGGGGACGGAGAGTAAATAGTGGTCGCTGCATCGCAGCATATGGGTGTGTGACGTCAGCGGACCCACCCCACCATGTCGAGAGCGAGGGCCTGACACCAGTGGATCGTAGTGCGCATAGCGCTGACGTCACGCGACCTCTCCCCCCACCACCATCGCAAGCCATACATCACGGAAGAGGAATCAGAGTTCACATGTCTGACTGGATCTCCGTGCTGTGCAGACGTGAGGTACCAGAACTAAACTTCAGTATATATTTTATATTTGTACTTCACATATAAGAATCATACACAATAGCAGAGTAAGTAAACATGAAGGATATGCAAGACATGTTGGTGAAAAAAATATATGTACTTGGAAAAAGTACTTGACCGAGTATGAAAAAAATTCCAAGTCATCACAATGACATCACAAGGTCGACACACTAACCCTGAGCCTGAACCAACACTATACATCAAGGTCAAACACAAAACTTCAAAACCCTGTCATTGGTATGCTAAGGTCATAGACCCGCACACAGGTACCTATGTACCAAGACGATTTTTCAAGGTCACTGATGGTGTTGGAAGGAGATCCAGAACCGGTTTTATGTCCAGTTCGCACCAACACCGCATCGATACAGAGAGGGCTGAGCGTGAACAGTTCAGAGTTTGCATATCTGACGGGAGCTCCGTGGTGTGCAGACGTGTGCATTCTCGAATTTGCTACTTCAGATTTTCATGTTCACTTGTGTGTACACATGAAAGTCATACGCAGTAGCAAGTCTGGAGTACATATGATCGTACACAGTTGCAAGACATGAAGGTAATAAGTACTCAAGTACTCCATCACAATTACAGTACACAGGTCATAAGTAGTGGCAACACTTGGAGGTATTCGAAACATGCCTCGTCATCATAACCGTGTATGAACAAATCCCAATGTCACGCCAAGGTCAAACTCAAACCCAGAACACTACAAAAAATCTACATCAAGGTCAAACAACCACCAAATTACAAAGTAATCTCAAGGACATCTCAAGGTCATTGCCACACAGTAGAGCCCATCGCCACCACCACTCGAAACGTTAAAAGAGTGGTAAAATAAAGCCTACATTTGTTGATAATCAATTTTCAATAGTTTCACAAGTAAGGGAAATATCGGTAAAAGACACATGGTTTTCCCATGTACTCTTACAAACTAGACAGTTTATAGTGACTACACACGAAAGTCACACATGAAGATGAAGTGCAGGAACGGAACAACTTCTCTTCTCTTGCTAACTACTCGACTGCTAGGTATACAACTTCTGATTTCATATCACCATACCCACTTCTTTCATAATAGATAGTGAACCACCCCCACCACAGACTTATGCACCGCGTGTGTGTTGCAAAGACCCCACCATGCGCGAGTTTGCATCGCATCGATAGAGGACGGAGAGTAAATAGTAGTCGCTACATCACCACACTGTATGGGTGTGTGACGTCAGCGGACCCACCGTGTCGAGAGCGAGTATCTGACACACATCAGTGGATCGTCGTGCGGTTAGCACTGACGTCACGCGACCTCTTCCCCCACTACCATCGCCTGGTAAACATCACGAGAGAGGAACCACAGGTTACATATCTGGCTGGATCTCCATGGTGTGCGGACGTGTACCGTCTCTATACTTTGGTATATAGTTCTATGTGTACTCTAC